>PVJI01004848.1:0-103741 GCA_004026765.1 Micronycteris hirsuta
GTTCACAGCATCCAAAGCCCCTGGTCTCCAAAGCTGTTCAGAGACCGGTGAGTGACTTCTTTCCTCCTGTGCCTCCAGGGTCGTTACTTCAACTGGTAGGAAAAAGGGGTGGATGGGACTCACTTAAGGGATAGAATATTATCTGTGGTGTCTCTGATTTTTCTTAAGGGGCTTGAGGAGGATACATTATGAATTATTCAGAGACACTTCTCCATGAAGCAAGTTGCACAAAGACAACTCGATACAAATTACAATTCTGAAATTGTTAGTAATATATTATATTCAGGCACTCTACTTACAATAGCAGTTGCCTGCTGACATTTCTTAGACCTGTCACTCATACTCCCGTAGTTACTCTTTGAATGAGGGCAGAATCTGACTCAGAAAATGGTGCACACGGTCTCACAGGTTATGCAAGTCTTAAAATTTAGGCGGGGTGGCAGGTTACTCATTGGGATTTGTAAGTGCATATAGTCAGTGTGATCGTTGGTGTAACAGCTCTCTTCATGGAGTGGATACCGTGATAGGGTTTATGTTTCATAAGGGGGAGGGACTTTTTGGAACAGTTTTAGCAAAGGTTAATTCCTCTTTTAGGGTACTTTGTAGTAAAGCCCACAGAGATTTCTTCATCGGACACAATGGTTTTTCATCTCATTTTCAAAATTTGGAAAAATTTTTTCCATAATGAATGGTGTGCCTCACCTTGGTAGGTTTTCTGCCGGCCTGTGAGGGAACGTTTTCTAGAGAGCAGGGTTTTACGTTCATATGCTGATACATGCCCCCGGGTGCCAGATGGGACCCCTTCCTCCAGGCCCAGGTTCTGAACGGGCAAATTGCACCATCCTCCTGCATTCCAGGTGCCTACCAGCAAGCACGCTCGTTGCTGACATCTGGGGCGCTTTGTGATGCCACTGTTGCGTCCAAGTAAAGCCCATGGCTGCCAAACTCTGACGTATTTGAGACTTCTTAGCCCTAGCCAACATGGGAACAGCTGTGCATCCAGGAATTCACATGAAACATGCCTGGGTCCCTCACTGCTAGGCTTGATTGTTGGTTCGGTTGGTGGTTCATGCAGAGACCAGATGTGTATTTAACAGCAACTATGTGCCAGGCATTCTGTAGACACTGAAACAGACGTTTCCACTTCCGAGGGTTATGGTCTAGTTGACAAGACTGACAGCAAACGTGGATGTGAGCAAATACATTAAAGTCGTGCTAGGTGCCTCATAGGCCCAAAACAGTGATGTGCACTGGTAGACCATAAGAGAGATGGGCTTGCTGCTTCTGGATGGTGCGCACGGCTTTGCGAGGATTGGACCTCGACGCTGAGACTTGTAGGATGTCTAGAGTCATCTAGGGGAGAGCAGAGGAGAGTGCATTCCAGGTAGAGGGGAGCTGGGCCGTGGGCCTGAGCACTGTGGGACAGGCAGTGCCGAGGGTGCGATGGTCAGAAAGATGACCCTACTGCAGCTTGGAAGGAGAAAGGAAGGGGGAATGCGCAAGAGAGAACGTGAGAACAGCAGTGAGAATGTTCATCTGCAGTTGCTCAGGTGATAGTTGATAAAGCCCACAGCTGGGGTGGTGGCCGTCAAGGTGGGGGCGGTGAAGGGAGCCAGAAGGTTCGGTGAAGGATCAGGTGTGGGCGATCCTGCTGTGCAGCTGGGATTGGCACACCTCGGGCTGGGCTTGCTCTTCAATGAGTGTCTGAAGTTGTCTTACTGGAGGAAATGGATGGGTCCAGGGCAAAGCGGAAGCAATGCTGGTGAGAACTGAGCGAGTATCAGGAGGAACTTAGTCCTGGGGGGGTCTCTCCCTCACTCTCACTTCACATTTAGGATCCCTCTGGGCTCAAGAGGAATAGCTTAGGGGCCCACACATTTGAACCCATTATAGTTCTCGTCCTAGATCATAAACAGTAGGGGCAGAAGAGTCCTTGAATCAGAGACTGAGCAGGGACAAGGTGCAGAAGCCCCCCGGCACTCTCGTCTTTAAAAGTTTAGGAAACTGAGGCTCGACAACTTTATGGATTGTTCACCCGAAGACACGCAGCCGGTAGGGAGAGAGCTGGAGAAAAACTGTCAGCCAAAGCAACCTTTCTCTTACTGAGAATTGTATGTGATGCTTTTGCAATTCTTCATTGTAAGCCTTCGAGGGTATCCGTTCACAAATCCTTTCAGAATTAATTTATTTAAGGATTAAGCCCACCCAAAAACAATCCTGGGGAATCGTTTCCAGTAAACAGCTTGAAGGTGGAGCCCTGAGGTTCTCAAGTTCATCTCCTTCGCATGCGAACCACGGTCATTAGGCTGCAGACTCTCAGTGAGCAAACAGCTCCAGATCTAATGAGTTCTGGCCACTGGGGCTGATAGATGTGAAATTCTCTATTTACAGTGTTTCTAAGTGCCCCTTTCCCCTTTTCTTTTAGTAAGCGCTGAGCTGTAAGACAGCCCATGAGGCTTGGAGCCTATAGAGGAATGCTCCAAAAAATCGTGGTGGGGGCGTCGCAGCCGAATGATGTCTGGTTCACATTTGGAGTTGAAGGTTCCATGTAGGATGCTGGCTCTTCCTCATCAGCGAGCATGTTTTCTCCCGCATGAACAGCAGAGCGATCATTATGAATTGGAGAGCTGGGGATGTGGGTGTGCTTGGCAGAGGCCGGCTCTCCCTCTAAAGACTCCCAGAGACCATTGCGCTTCGAGTGCCGAGGAGAGTTGCATGAGGGTTACATCAAAACCCTAAACAAATGGCCAGGAGGCCTCGGCTGGGCCCACAGGAAATGAGAATAGGAGCAAATGAGAATGCAATTTAAAATGTAAAATGCAAACTGAAGTTGAAGCCATTTCTATGAAAAATTAGGAACATTCGTAAGTATTATTATGCAGGCTCAGGAAAATATAAAAGATTGTCTGCATTTCAAGCCCATCACCAGTGTGTTCTCCAGAGAGGGATTTCTGATTTTTGCCAGAAGGTTTTCCCTGTTGTGAAGCAGCGTGATGTAGAGGGAAGAACAGGGGCTGGCACCGTACAGCCCTGAGTCAGCTGCGGGACTCTGGGCAGGTCACCCCAGTTCCCCAAATCTCCACTTCCCATCTGTAAAGCAGGCACAGTAGCATCAGCCCACCTGAGCATGCTGACTTCTGAGAGCATCAAATGAGATCATGTACCAAAAAGCCATTTGTAAGCAGTGCAGCGCCGTTGAGACAAAGTCTGAATTTCCTTCCAGTTCTGTGTTTTAAATTCAGGCTGTACTTGGAGAACTCAAAAATAATACCAGCCCCATCTCTGGCATTTTCTTTCCACTTCTTTCAAGTGATCTGGGTTGGCACCAGGTCTTGGAGGTTTTAAAAGCATTTGGGGTAATCCTGGGCAAACCTGGCTGAGACCTCAGAGATGCTGTAAGGGGTTCGAGGAACCACCCCAGCCTCCATCTTTAGGGGCCAGTCATAGGTCCGGGGAGACTGTTGGCCGTCTGCTTGAGGCAGTGCTTCCTTTCCCTCCATCCACCCCCCCCCACCCCCAGGCTTCTATCCCTCTCAGGTTTTCCCTGGAAGTCTCCCCATTTAAATATTGACTCAGCCAAAGCCTGCTGGCATTTAAAGCACCACCGAGACAACTGTGTGGGAAGGTGGGCTTGTGGAGAGCAAGAGCCACTGTTTTCCTCAAAGCACATCATTGTAAATGATTCTAAAGCCTGTTGTATTAGACCGATGAGATTAATCTGATAAAGTGGTAGCAGGTTAGATGTGCAGAAATGATCATTTTCACATGCTTTTTAACTCAGTCAAGATTAACGAAAGATCTTGTGTTTACCGACAAAGCTGGAGTTTAAAATTTTGAGTACGGAATTCATTATCCTGTTATAATGAAGAAATCCAACTTCCTTGTCAGTTTGTGAAACTGAACTGGACTACAGCGCAGTGCGCTTTGAACTATAAAGCTCAGAAGTGAACAGGCAGCGGGAGCTGAGTTTTACACAAAAGCTGGGTTAGCTTGAATCCTGCCACTGACACTGCGTGTCCTCTAAGCTGAAGAAAGCAGATCCTCCTGAGTCTGAACTTTATATTGTCATTCAGCGGGTGTCATTTCCAGAGCCAGGGTTAGCGCTGCTCTTAAAAGTAAGGTGGATGATCCAGCATTTCCATTTGGGGGTATACACCCAAAAGAAATGAAAGCAGGATATTGAGATATTTGCACACCCATGTTTATAAGAGCATTAGGCACAACAGGCAAAAGGTGGAAGCAACCGAAGTGTCCATCCATGAGTAAATGGATACATAATATCCATGCGGTGGGATGTTATCCAGCATTTAAAAAGAAGGGCGTTGGGACACATGCTGCAACATGGAAGAACCTTCAAGACATCGTGCTACGTAAAACAAATAAAAGCCAGTCACAAAAAGGACAAATACTGTATGATTCCATTTATGGGATAACCCTAGAGCAGTCAAATTCTTAGAGACAGAAAGTGGTTGCCAAGGCCAGGTTGGGGCTGGGGGTGGAGAGGGAGTGAAGACTTAGTGTTTAGCTGATACAGAATTTCAGTTTGGGAAGATGCAACAGCTCTGCAGACAAGTGAGGGAGACGGTGGCACAACTGTGCACGTGCACTTACTGCCACAAACCTGCACACTTAAAAATGGTTGAAATAGTCTAGTTTATTTTGCCACAATAAAAAACTGTAAGTAAAACAATGAAAGGTGTATCCATAGGCCTTCTCTACCCGAATTCAGAAGGGTTCTGCCCTGGCAATGGTAGATTCTTCAATATTTTTGCCACCGGGGAAGCCACTGTATTCTTCCTCCTCGTTTAAAGCTCGGGGTGGGGGTGGGAAGGTGGGGGGTGGTAGCAGTTACTGAGATATGTTTGGGGCAGCCTGGGAGGAGACCTTGAAGGAACCCAGAGCATGGCGAGGACAAATGGAAGGAAAGTTTCTCGAGGGGTGCATTTCTTCTCTTATCAGTGGGTCACCCAGCATTTTTGTAGGTCCCCCGAGCCAAGGTGTTGGGAGACCATCCAAAGAAGTACCACCCAGGGCAGAAAAAGGACCCTCCCAGTGCTAACCTGAGGCCACCAGTCCTGAAACCACTACTGATCTATAGCTCCAGCATTCTGCCAGGGCAGTTTCACTTGCTTCCATTTTGTACAGGAAATCCCACAGTATAGTTCTGGGACTCCAATTCATGGTTTGCTTTCAGGCTTTTCGCTGAAGCTGAGATTAAGGTGCAGGCAGATGCTGGTGAGGGATCGCTGGTTGAAAAGGGCAAGGGCAAGAGATGTAAATAAATGGAGAAGACGCGACACGTGCTGCCTGAACTCAGACACGGCTCGGATGGTCCTCACAGGTGGAATGGATTTTTGAGGGCCATAATCCCATGATAGGGTGCCATGTAACACAATGGAAAACCTGTTACATGCAACAGAATGGGATTCTCTTAGACATGAGGTGGAACTGCAGGATCCAGGCCCAAAGTTACATGTTTTTTTAATGATTCCATACGTTTACAGTTCAAAAGCAGGCGAAACTCGTCAGTAGGGCTATGCATCAATATGACCTTGTCAGGGAGGATGGTGACTAGAAGGGGCACAAGAGGCACTGGGGTCCTGGACTATTGACTGGATTGCGGATACGGTGGGGAGGGTGTCATGGGATACTTCATCAGGCTGTGCACCAGATGTGCATTTGAAAGTTCTGTAAAACCTGATGAAGACAGTTTATTTTAGGAGTGCCTTGAAAAGCACCCAGGCTGTGGCGCATCTCGGCGCTGGTGCCGGCGTGGTGCCCGTTGGGCGCTGATGAAGGGTGGAGAGAAGCCGCGTGTACAGAGTGAACTCGTGCTGTTGCTGCGTCCCTTGTGGGGCAAAAGACTTTGCTTTCGCTCCTTTTTCAGGCTTCCCTGGCACCCTTTACTCTATTTGGCAGTTTTCCTATTAAAATTATATGTAACATCTTCATATAACTGCTCGCCTGGAGCTGAGTATTTAAATAGCTATCAAATCTTCCACCTGAACTGTGGGAGTGAAGTTTTCTCTAGCCGATTGGCAGCATAATCCAGTGGGATGTGTTCTGGGCCGGAAGCCAAGAGACCTGGGTTCTAGTTCCAGCTTCCAGTCCTGGACCTGGAACAAATAACTTAGCCGTTCTTTATAGATGCTCCCGCCCCCCCCCCCCAGAGTGGTAACATTAAAGCCGCATGTGAAAGCCACGCCCCCGTCTCTCGGATTGCTGTGAGGATAGAGCGAGGCAGTGTCTGGGAGCGTGTTTCCAAATTGTGACAAGTGGGGAATAGACCTGCTTGCATAAACCCACCACTGCAGCGAGGTTCCAGTCGCGTTGATGTGTTTTTTAAATTTCCTGTTAAATGTCTGTGGACATGCAAGGTGTGAAAAACCAAAGCACAGTTTTAAAGAGTCAGCATGATGGAGGTATTTTGGAGTGATTTAAGGTGCAGAAATGTCTTATTCCTAATGCCTGTCACATGGCAACATACCATGTAATTATTTCTGTGTTTTTGTGTTAATAGTTGCTTGCATGGGGTGGCTGAATGTATAGGAAAGGAGCTGGCTCTGGAAATTACAGTTCTGTTACTCATGTTTCTAAAGTAATTTTTGTCATCATATACAGACATGTTTAAGTATAATTACTTGCCTGCTAACAAATCATAATATGCCAAATTAGCAATAAGTTTCACACTGCATAATCATTTTAACTCTTGTCACTGATATTTTGAATGGTCTCCTTGATGGGAGAAAAAGCTAATTTGAAACTTTTAGTCAAATAAATTGGTCAGGAGAAATATATCTGAGGATGGGGGAGAAAAACACCATGGTTTAATTCACTTCGGTTTAATTGAACAACCTAAATGAATTCCTTGACAATTGTTATCCCTAGAAAACAGATTACTGATCCAGGCCGGTGGCTCTAAAACTGTTGTTTAGCATCAGATGCACAGTTTTGCTAACAAACCCTTCCCCTCACCCTCAGTGTAAAGGACAGATACCAGGGAGGCCACTCTGTTGGAAGCAGGGGTCGGAGGGTAGACGCATCTTCCTGCTGAGACTTGAAAAGGCTGTTGGACACGGTGGACAGCTAGCTGGGTGACTGCTGTTCCCGGCTACAGGGCAGGGACCATTCCGTACGTGTGACGGTGCTGTGCTGGTATCCATCCCAGTGCGTCGCCCCACGTAACTGGGTGCTGCCTGTTCAGCACACTGACGGAGATGGAACGTCCAGTGACTGGTGTCTGCGATGCTGTGACCCCAGACAAAATCCCTGAGATCCCCGATATCCCTAGATGCTCATCGATTAACCTCCAATTGAATTTATATACTTTTCAGAATGAATATTGTGTTTTGAAAGGCTGTGAAAAATATCAATAACTGCTCTAAGAAAATGCCCAGGGTGAACCAGCTTTCCAGGAGTGTGTCAGTTCATCAAGTGATCCAGGTAACCTACATTTAACCTCCTAACCAGGGAAACTTTCCTAGGAGACTCTGTGACTCAAGCATTTAAAAATGTGTTTACAATTTGTTTTTGTACTAGTTTTTGCTAATGTATGAGGGGTGCGTCTTTGTCCCCTTTTCAGCCATTTTCATTTTTTTAAAATGCAGCATTCAGTAATTCAGTAGTAGAGGAATTGGGGAGACCTTACTCGGAAACTCAAAGTGTGACCCCACCCCCAGTCACTTTTGAAAAGGTTCCGAGGACTGCTGGCCCAGAACTTTGAAAAGTGCACATTTGCCTCCGTGCATTTGAAAGAGCTGCGCTTTGTCTGCAGAGGGGCTCTTTCCTGAGCGCCCCCTCACGGCACGTCACACAGAAACACTGGGCTCATGAGTTGAACCAGTTGGATAACTGTCGATTGTAACTCTAGATCGTTAGAACAATGTTGATGAGCATTTGTAATAAAACATAGCACCACTCTTTGACTTCCTGCTCTGCTGTTGGTTTTAGCGAGCTATACCTTGCCTCCTGAGTATCATCTTTCATTTTGAGGGCCATATCCACCCACCAGTTCAAAAAAAAATTTCACCATCTCGAAAGCTGAAATACCACCTGTAAATAACCATCTGGAAAAATGGACTGGAGGCTAATGAAACAATGTGAAACAAGACCCTCCTTATGCCGTGAGAAGATCACGGCACCCAGGGTCGGTAAGGGAAGCGAAGTGAAAATGGCAATCTTGTATCTTGTCTGTGACCTGCAAGTTTATATGGTCTTTATGGAAGTGAATTTGACCATATGTATCAATAAGCTTTCCTATTTATAACCTTGACCTAGCAATTTCACTTCCGTATTCATTTACCTGAAGGGAGAATCCATGTTTTAAAAGCCAGATTGTCAGGAAAACGTTGAAATGCTCACCCCAGTGGAGAGGTGGTGCACTTGCTACCCAGGCGGTGGGCCGCACCTCGGTTACACCCGGATTCAAAGGGCTGCGCACCTGCTCTGAGCCTTGGGCAAGTGAGCCAGCCTCTGAGCCTTGGTTTCCGTCTCGTCATACAGGGGTGACAGTAATCTCTGCTGCTGACTGTTTTTTAAAAATAAAATCTTAAATGGCAAAGCACTTAGAACATTGTCTGGCACAGAAAATGCGCAATAAACGTGGCCTATTTAGGGGACTGGAAGAGATTAGACAAAGAACAGAGGTGCGTGGCCCACGGACACAGACAAAGGCTGAGAGGGGGCGAGGGCTAGGTGGACGGGGACGAGGGGGAGAGTGGGGGACATCTGTAATACTGTCAATAATTTTAAAAAGTTGTCTGTTAGCACCCTAAGTATTGTTTTGAGTACTAAATGAAGCACCACTTAAGGACGATGTCTGGATAATAGACGTTAGTGTTAATATTAGTACATAAAATTAGAAACACCCAATCATCCAATAACTGGAAGAAAGGCAAAATAAATTACAGTGGTTCCCAATGGTGGCTAAGACAACTATGTCACAACACGGAAAATCACGTCCACAGTGTTCAGAGTAAGGGCACCACGTTTTATGTGCACCGGTGCGTCTATATCACGCATAGGAAGACAAACTAAAAGAAATGTCACAGTTGTAGTGCCAGCCTCTGTGGTGATTGGCAGAGCATAAGGAAGCTTGGATTCTGACCGCACGAAGTTAATCTAAAGCATGGGAGAGACTGGCGCCCCTATTCTAGATGCACCAATACAGTGAAGGAAGAGCTTGAATAATTCTAGACCAGTCTGTAATTTGAAATAAATGCCCTCTGAAGTGCCAAAGCCTGTGGCTCTTTATTTTGGCATGTAATTTGCTTCCTGTTGATTTTTGCAAAGTGCCGTAGGACGTTTTTCATGCTGAAATATCATGTCTGCTGTTCACAAATCCAGAGAAATTTGGTATCTATGTACGACTTGACCAGGCTTGAAATTTCACGTTCTGTAATTGCCCAGCGAGTCACGTGGTCAATCAGCAGCTTCAGCCTTCAGCGGGGAGCACACACAGGGGAGCACCCGTGTTCGCTCCTGAGCAAGGAGACCCCAGGGCATTCTTGTCACTTTAGGAAGGGTTTGTGGTGGGCGTCATGTGCTCCGTCTCTCATTTCTCCCTTCTCAAACCCTTAATCTGTTTCTTGGTGGGAAATAGGAATGCACTTCTGATCGCAACAGTTGTGAGTTGGAGGGGTTCATAGCTGGTGAAACAAACAGACCCTTCGGTTCGGGACAGGTGGCAGGGCTCAGGGGGTCTGCCGTCGGAGTTCCGGAGATGCGGACTTCTGCTTTCCTTGCTCCGGTTGTCAAGGCCTTTGTTTCTGCATCGGAGTTCTCCTGGTTCCCTTTCCAGGCTAGAATAAAGCTAGATCTTGTCTCTGAGGTCAAGGGCCTGCCAGCATGTGTCCTATGGCCTGGGCAAGAGGGTCCTCTGATGATGGGGATGGGTGCGGGGTGGCCAGCCACAGCTTCCTTGCTTGGCTACTTTTAGCCTCTCTTTCTGCAGGAGCCAAAACTGCCCACCCCTCGTCTGCTTCAGACCTCGAGCTCAGCAGGCCTGCAGCTTCTGCTGTAATTACAGCTCGGAGTTTCTGCTCAGTTTCTAGCTCATGGAGATGCTTATTTTGTATAGAAGTGGACACTATTCCGATTTCCTGTTTGGGGGTATTTCTTTGTGTGTGGGGGTCTATGTATTCGGTGCTGAAGGAGAGGCCCAAAGCATGCACTTACAATAGTGTCTTAACCGGAAGTCCTCTGTCACATTTATCCTGAGAGCAGAGAATGACGCTCCGTGAAAGTGGGGGTGACAGGAGGGGAGGGGGGCTCCTCTCCGGTCCCCTGATGCCGCATGAATCACTGTTTTCAATCCTGTGCACTTTACTTCCGATCCTCGGGCCTGCCACCCCCTCCCAGCTGCCTGTTCCGCCCGTACACCTGCCCGTCGGCCCAGACCAGCCGCAATGCAGGGTTTGTGCTGCCGCCTCCTCCACCCCCATCAGTTCTTTCTTTAACCTTTCTCCATCCACTCCCCCCGCTCCCTCGCAAATGCCAGGTTCAGAAATTGTTTTTCTTTTCATCTTTGAGGGAGGGAGAGACTGATTTTTTTAAAAAATAGAAAACACAGTGAAAAGAAACAATCCAGCGTTCGTCGTCTGCCTTTGATATTTGCCTTTCATCCCGTCCCAGAGTCAGGGCAACCCGAGGTCAGCATGCCTGTCAGAGTGGACAGTGGTCACAGCTGGGTTGAGCTCCCACATGTCGTGTCCCCAAGGCCTGACCTCAGAAATCCTCCACTTCAATGGAGTTTCACATCCTCAGAGAAGGATAAAGTGGAGGAGGACTTCAGCACAGAGAAGTCTATGCCTGTTTGTATTCAGCACCTCTAAAATGATGCCAGGCCAGGAAATGCGGCTTTTGGCCCCAGGGAGCTCAGTGACCCGTGCAGCCATCTGGTCAGTGGGACAGCACCGCTGAGGCCACAGGCAGCATCTGGGCTGGGCTGGGCTGCACCGACTGCCCCTTCCTCTGAGTGCGGTATAAATGAGGAAACAAGGTAAGCGGAACTAATTCCCTGGCCATTCTAAACAAGTAGCCCCTTCTAGGAGTCCCCAGGTTCCACTCTTTCTACCTCTTTTATTTCAAGTCAGGCCTCATCTCTACATCCTAGGCTGGTGGTTCATGTCCTCATCCAAATCTGTGGCTGCTGGGGGAGTCTCCTACTGGCCACTTGCCTCCCCTTGTTCTTCCTCCCCCCGCCTCCCCCCCACCGTCGCTCCCCGGCCCCTCTGTACTGTGGACGACACCCCAGGGCCAGCTCTGCTGTGTTTCAGATCTCCTGGTCACTTCCCTGAGCGTGGCTCGCAGGCTGCCCTGTGTGACTTAACCCTGGGCATCTGCACCAGTCCATCCCTTGCTCTCGCCTCTGTCTCCCTTGCAGGGGGCTCCTCACACCTGTACAGGTGGGCTGTAGCCTCTCGGGGCTCTGCTGCTTTGCCTGGAATGTGTTTGTGCACATTTTCGAGAGCAGGTACCAAAGTGAGCACCGTGGTGGGGCTGGGGTGCAGCACCGAGCAGACAGAAGTGGCTTTACCCTTTGTGGGGCACACAGACTAGTGAGGGGGACAGCTATCAAACCAGTCCCTATAGCAATAATTGCGTCATTAAACATGGTGACAAGAGCGTGGAAGGGACAGGAGAAAAGCTGACCAGGAGTCAAGGGTGTGACATCTAAGCTGAAACCGATGTAGGAGGTAGCTTCAGGTCAGTGAGTGAGCTTGAAGAAAGAGCCCTCCAGGACCACTGTGCTGTGAGACAGGAGGAGACTGGCAGGAACAGCAGCAGGGGTCACTACTGTGTGCACTTGACAGGGTTTACTCGGTGCCAGGCTCTAGCCAAAGGACACCGGGTCCTTGTAAAACTCTACAAGGTAGGTGCCTCTGAGATGCAGAGAAGCTAGCGGGGTGGTGGGCTTTGAACCCAGGGCGTCTGGATCCCAAGCTCGTGCCGTAATCGCTGTGTAATCTTGCTTGGCCTGGCCAAGCCCTTGAAAGAGGTCCTTGAAAGAGCTGCAGCTTAGACCAGTGATGAGGCTGGAAGGCAGAGAAAGCCATGTCCACTGCTTAGGGTGTGACAGGGTGTTTTAAAGTGACCCATCTACCTGCTTGGGAGGGCAGCTGGAAGCAAGGAGAAATTATATGCTGTCACTTCCTAGTTTAGGTTAAAAAAGGGGAGGGGTTGGATTTCCCTCCTTCCTTCCCCTGGTTCCCTCCCACTTGTCCTTCAAGCCCCAGTGCAGGTATCACTATCTTTCTGTGACACTCTGTCCTCCACTCCCTCGGAGCGCCTCAAGACCGGGGGGTGTCATCGCGATGGGCCCAGCATCTCTCAGGTTCCCCATGCACAGTGGACACTCAGTAGGTTTTAAAAAGACGGAATTAAATTTATAAAGCTATGAAGTCAGGTATTTTACTGAGTAACTTAATTTTTCAACTTATTCTTAAAAACTCTGTCGTGACTCCCACACGGTAGCTGCCTGTGGCTTTGACGAAGATTTCCTCCCCGATCAAACTCTAGTCCAGGGGCGTCCAACCTGCGGCCTGCAGACCACCTGCCTCCCGGGGTGGCTGTGCGTGCGGCCCAACACAAAATCGTCAATTTACTTAAAACATCATGAGACTTTTTTTTGTGATTATGTGTTACAACGTATTTAATGTGTGGCCCAGACACATCAGAAGTTTGGACCCCGCTGCTAGTCATTCTCCGAACGCGCCTCTGGTGTGTGGGCTTTGGTGCCTGTCTCTGCATTGTCCAGTTTCAGCAAGAATCCCCCATTTTCAACATCTGATCCCCCTGTGTCTGACAGGGTTCCCCGTCCCCTGGCCTGCCGGCAGCAGGGACCCCCCTCGACCCGGAGCTTCCTCAGTGATCCTCCACTCACTGCGCTCTGCTCGGCTCCTTGCCCGTGAGTTCCTATTTCTCCCTGTTCTCCTGGGAGTCAGCCCAGTGTCTCGCCCTGTGCCAAACCCTGCCGCAGCGGTCCCTGTGCCGACTGCACTAGACCCCAGATTAAAGTCTGCCTTACTGCTTTAAGAAGTGTCCTAAGTAATTTTTTCTTTAACCTTGACCCTAAATAAAATAAATTCCTTGTGGGGGACCCATGCTCTGTTATTAAAGCTAAAATTTCCACTTCCTTAATACCACGAGGCACCGGGATCACTCCTCCGGCTTCACATTCTTGAGGAGTCAAAAGGTTCCTTGATGGCCGGCCAGTCCACGCACTGCCCGCTGGGGCCGCTGCATCCTGCTCGAAGCTCCAGGACCCGGGGCTTCGCAGTCCTCTGGAAGCCAGCAGCATTTGGCAGTTCAGGGAGGCGGCTGGGACGGGAACAGGCTGACCCTCCCGGCTCTCCTGTGACTCAGCGCCCACGTGGCCCAACATGAGACCGCAGAGCAGTGTTTGGGTTTGGACCTCCGGGGTTCTTTTCATCTCAGCCTCTCAGATCTAGGACAAACACCAAGCCCCTTAGCTACCACACAGCCAAGTGTAAGAGAGGCCACTCATTTTTTATACAAACTTTTACAGGCCCTGCTGGTGTGGTACAGTTGATTGGAGCATCGTCCCATTCAATTCCCAGTCACAGGACAAACCTAAGCTGCAGGTTCAGTCCCTGGTTGGGGCATGTGCAAGAGGCAACCAATGGATGTTTCTCTCACATCGATGTCTGTCTCCCTCTCCCTCCCTCTCTCTTCCTCTCTCCCTCCCTCCCTCGCTCTCCCTCCCTCTTTCTCCCTCCCTTCCCTCCCTTCCTGAAATATATATGCATAAACTTTTACAGACATTCAAATATATGTATCTCATAAAAATTGCAATATCATTAGCCTGCATTTGTCAAATGAATGTACCCATGTAATCTGCACCCAAATCCAAAACCAGAACATTGCAGCGCCCCTGCGTCCCCTTCTTGTCCCTTCTGCTCCCTGCCTTCCCCAGGTAGGTCACAGCTATCCAGCTTCTGACAGCCTGCATTAGTTTTGCTTGTGTTTGAACTTTATGCCAATGGAATCATAGAGGGTGTAGGAGACTGTACATCTCAGACAAAATGTGTGTTTTCTCCCCACAATCCTCAGTTGGTCATTCCTGTGTCCTAGAAGTCAGATGAGCGGGAAGTCAGTCTCGTTGGAGGAAGGCTCGCCCTCGAAGCCTGCGCACACTCAGCACAGAGACTCCCTTCGAGTTTATAGAAGTTAGTCACTATAGTGACTGTTATTTGTAAATTGTTTTCTTATTATATTACGGTCTTGCTTATTTTTTAATCATCAGAAAAAGAGTGATTCTTCTAAATCAATTTTCTAGATCAGCGGCCGGCAGTTTTTCCTGCAAGGGGCCAGATAGCAAACGTTTCCGACGTCGCGCGCCGTGCGGGCTCTGCCGCAGCCCCGCGGGCTCTGCCGGCATGTTGCAGGACCAGCCGCCGGCCACACGTGCACAGGTGGGGGTGGCCGGGTGCCAAAGACGGGATTCACGGACCCTGGCGGGTGAGGCTCACAGGCCGTATGCTTGTCACAAAATATTATTCCACTGGTTTTTTTTTTTCTTCAAATCAACCATATTTGAAAGGGAATCTCTCTAAAAAATGTAAACACTTATTTATATTCTCAGAGTGAGCTGACAACATTCTCTTAAAAACTCTGGGTAGCACGTTATAGCAGTCTCGGCCCTGTCCTCTCGCTGGGTTTCTTTGGATGAGCCACTCGATTTCTGTCCTGTCTCCTGTGAAGTGGGGACACGGGCAGGGTGGGCAGCTGGCCGCAGCGGGACGACCGAGCCAGGACCCGGACGGAGTCCCGCGTGGTCGGCAGTGCAGTCCCGGTGCCCGGCCAGGCCCCTTGTCAAGTACCCTGGCGATCGGCCGCGATGAGGACGTCTCGCTCCACAGATCTTCTAGGCACCACCCAAGGAGCGCCGGGTATGTAGTCACTGCGCTTCCTCCTCCACCCATGGAAGTGGCTCTAGGCATTCTGGACGAGGAGGGACGCTCGGCTCCTGTGTCACCCTCCCCACCCTGGAGGGCCTCGGTGTGAGTGCGTCTGAGTTATCGTTTTCTGCTCCCCTCGTGGCCACGGAGTTCAAGCTATAACTTCACCTCTCCTGCCTTCGGGTCTGCCGCCTCCATCAGCTCTACCTTGCTGTTTCACCCTGGCAGCCTAAATACAGCTAAGGAGAGAGGCGAAAAACCTTGCGTTAAACCCTCAGCCGGGCTCTTCAGAATGTGAGCTTTACATAACATAGAGGTGAAGGGCACAGACTTGGGGGCCGGTCTGGTGGAATCCCAGCTTACCACTCAGGACATATGCGTCCAGCCCCCTCTCTGTGCCTCAGTTTCCCTGTCTGTAGAATGGAGGGGAAGAGGCTCTGTCACGTAGCGTTGCTGTCAGGGCTGACTGAGTGGATGCATGTGAGAACGTTTCGAGCAGCCCAGGCACCAGGTGAGCCCAGTGCGTTCGCTCCCGTTACTGCTTTCACTCAGTAAGCACATAATGACGGCGTGGTTCTCATGCCTTGGGGGTGATCGCTGAAGTTCCCAGATAGAGGACCACTAAATAAGTTAAGGGTTTGTTTTTTTTTTTTAAGGAAAAATGAATCTCATGAGTATTGCTTTATGATTTGTCAATTTTCTATCGTATCTCATTTTTTAATAACTCTAGACATCCTGACATGGTCTTTTTCTGCTTTGGGGACTCATACTAAAATGCAGGGTAAGAACAGACGGTAACGTCTTCAGTTCTGTATAGAAGGACTTTGTTCCTGTGAGACTTAGAGGGACATCCCGAAGGAAGTCACCATCAGTGGTCACCTTCCTTGGGGGAAACCTTCTGAAAGAATCACAGTGGTGATCTCTCGCATCTTTGACAAAAGTCAAGCAACTCCTGGGTTCGCGATTAGCCGAGCGAGCATCTTCCCCAACTGCTGCTTGACCTGGTTAGGAGCAGCAGAAAATCATTTTACCCGAGAGGTAATTTTTGAAAATGAGAAATAATTCTGTTAAGGTGGTAGAATTATGGGTTATGTGTGCTTTTCCTTTTCTTGAGGTGAATTTGCCTTTTTAAAAAGCCTGAGGCTATTATAGTCTTTCTCCAAAATCAATGATCTTCATCGCAACTCTAAGGTTGCAGAGGTGTGTATCATAAAATTAAGACCCGCAGCCTAAAGCCTCAAGTAGGTAGGAGTCTTCTGAGAAGCTGATGAGACGTATTCTGAGAGTGCTACATTTCAGGCTACTAATCTCTCTGGCTGATTTTGGTTTGGGTTCAAAGCAGAAGTCTGTTGGGTGGGCAGAAAGGAAAGAACACCACATTTGCACATGACTTCCCTGTCCCTCGTCCTTCCTCTCCCCTGCTTTCTTCCTGACCCCCTTTCGCTCTGGCTGGGTTTCAGGCAAATCCGTGAGGTCAGGGTTGGTGATCAGTTCCCCATGGCTGCTGTAACACAGCACTTCACACTGGGAACCCTGAAAAACAACAGAAATCTCCTCTCCCAGTTCTGGAGACCAGAAGTCCACAATCACGGCATCAGCAAGACCACACTTCCTCTGGGGGCTCTTGGTGAGGGTCCTTGCTTGCCTCTCCCAGTTTCTGGTGGTCCTTGACTTATGGTGGCACCACTCCTGTCCCTGTCACCACCTGGGCTTCTCTCCTGTGTCCTGTCACACTTCTCTCTTCGCTCTAAGAACACCAAATCTCTGGATTTAGGGCCCACCTAAAGAGACCTTGAGATTCTTCATTAGACCTGCAAAGACCTTATTTCTGAAGAAGTACTAGAGTTAGGACTTAGATGTATTTTGGGGGCTGGGCACTGCTGAACCCACCGCAGTCGGCCTCACAGAGGTGTTAGCTGACCGTCGGGGAGGGCTTCCCACACGGTGACCCACTTTCCCATCCCTAGAACGCTGCCAGTCTGGGGTGGGAGTAAACTGTGGGGTGAGGAGCTGGCTGCTTCCGTTTGAAAAGCCAACTTCCCCTTTTCCACCCTGTGGCCACGAGGGCATTACTGTCTCCCAGCCTTGGCTCCTGTCCTTTGTGAAATGGAGGTGAGCATATTTTCCTCGCTGGGCCCTGAGTATCACCCGGGAGACGGTGGGCGTGGCTGGCACCGTGCGCAACTTGCAGCAGGGACTCAGTGTCATGGACCCCAGCAACTCTCTTGTCCTTGGGGGTCATGTTTGACAACTGACAGATCTGTCGGGCAAATCCGGACACATGGGGGCATTGGCCTTCCTAGATGATCCAGGCTGTTGACAGGACTCGGTGAATTCAGTGACAAGTTTTGGCAGTCCCTGGCCACATTTTAGTGGTTGTCGTGGCTGGGGTTGCTGTGGCACTGTGCCCCCGTGGGTCTGAGCCCGCAGAGACCAGGCTGGAGATCACGAGTGGGCAACCCTAACTAAACCCACCCGCGGCTCACAGGAACAGCGGCCCCCCACTTGGCCTTAACCTAGCTTGTGGCCTCCTTCTGCCCAGGACTCAGCACCTATAGCTGGCTTTCAAAAAAAAATTCTAGACTAAGAAAAGTTATTCCAGATGTTCAGGTAGAGAGCAGAATTAGCTCATTCCCCTCATTCATGCCTTGGACGGGTGTGATGAGAGTCGGGTCTAGACAGAGGTCTCCGCAGAAGACAAAGCACATGGAATCGTCTGTCCTTTTACGAGGAAAAAAAAAAAAAAGGCACCTCTACCCTTTGGACCAGAGGCCAGTAACCAGTACCTTTTGCGGAGAATTTAAAAGAAGTCTTTGCCGCCTGAGGTCGGACCCTTACGGGGACGTTCTTGCCGTAGCTATGCCCAATGACGATGGCACTGCTGTCAGCTCAAGAGGACTTCCGCTCAGCCCCTTCAGCAGCTCGCTCCCCAGGCGCTGCCGTCTGAAGTGACAGGTGCCCGGGTGAAGCCTGTGGTCCGTCATCCGTTGTGATAACGTTAGTCCGTTAACATTGGCCAAGAATCCACCGTGTGCCAGGCTCAGGACACAGAAAGGAGATGCTGTCCCCACCTGCAACTGTGGGCCCGAGAGCCACCGGAACCCTGGACTGGCGCACCGTCACCGGCGAGGGTGTGGAGACACGGGCAGAAGTGACGGGAAGGGCCTTTTTTTCTTTTTCTAACTCTATTGCCATGCTGCTCACGTGTTTCTGTTACAAGTGGTCTCTGTGAGTCTGGTCAGCAGGTAGTGTCCACTCAGAAGCCTAGTGAGTCTCGTCTCCTTGGAATAGAAAATGAGCAGAGTTCAGGGCTGGAATCGTGGGCGCTGAGCAGGACAGTCGACTTATTTCCCAGCATCGTCACGGAGGCCTCCTCCCCGCCCCTCATTCCCACAGTCCTACGGAAGTGTCTTCCCCAAAATATTGTGTGTCAAGTTTCACTACCTCGCCCCTCATCCCCTTTCCCTTCCCCTTCCTCCCAGGGCAGCTGCTGTCCTAAAGCTGATGAGCATCACTATAGCACACTTTTCCAACATGCGCATAAATATCTCACTTCTAAACAGATCGTTGTCTAGCGCCATTTTGTGCATTTTCCACGTTACATGCATTGTACTGCACTCTACAAATTCTCTTATAGCTTTCCCTTCCAACACTGTAGATTTGAGATGTGTCCGCGTTGGTGCACATAGATCTGGTTCATTCATTTCGCTGGTCCTATCGTGACAGTGACTTGTCCGTCCCCCTACTGGTGGACGGCTGGGTTGCTTCTGGGATTATGCTCTCTGTTAAACACAGCTGCAGCGCACGCAGGTGTGAGGATGTCCCCCAGGCTGGGGAACACTCAGAAGGGGCACTGCTGGTCCTAAGGTGGGCCTGGCTTTAACTTGACTGGGTCTGGCGGCTCGCTCTCCAAAGGGCCTGAACCATTCAGATTCTGCCAGCAGGGCTGAGGGTTCTCTTCCCTCAAGTCCCTACCAGTGAGTTCTGAGGTCAGAGTTACCAAAATGCTTCAACCGATGGGTATGAAACGGCAGCCATTCATTCGCCTCTCCGTGGTTGCCAGGAAAGTGCGGCCTCTTTTCGCCTGCTTCGTAGCCACCAGGGCTGCTGTTTCTAAGAATTGTTTTCGATCCTTGGCGTATTTTTGCCTCCGCCTCTTTTGGGAATGCAGGGGAGGGATGCTTGTTTCTCAGTGACTGGTAAAAATTCTTTACATATTCTGGCTACTAGTTTTTTTGTTGATTTGAGGTGCCAGTATCTTCTCCTGGTCTGTAACACTGTCACGGAAGTGTTTTAATGAGAGAAAAACGAGATGTGGGGAAGTGCAGCTCAGCCATCAAGAGAAAGAAACACCTGTAAAAGGGTCTGTCAATTCTGCCTCTGAGACCGACGGAGGTTGCTGAGCTCCCGCCATTGCAGCTCCATCCATTGGGATGTTGTCCGGACAGGGCTTTCAGGGTTTGGTTTTGGTTTCAGGTTTTTTTGAGTCTTTGTTTTCTCTTTTAAAGCATTGCCTTTAGGAAAATGTCTTTGTTCTTGTTGGTCCTTCATGCTCCCTTGCTTGGGACTTTGGGACTGGGTGGCTGATGCTGTGACCCATGCCACAGATGAACACAAGCCTGGCAACTCACAGTTCACAGTGTCACCAGTGCCTATGACCTCTACCCGCCCCATCCCCCGTGTCTGCTAGCACCCACCAGCACAGGGTGGATCAGCTGTCATCCTCCCAAACTGGAGACCTGTTTTTCTTACTGCAGAAGCCATCACATTCATCATAAGTCCCACAAAAGAGCGTAATTCCACCCGCCGAGACACAGCCACGGCTAACACCCTGACTCGGATCCCGCTCTCGTTTTCCCAACCCACATGTGGCTGGGCGAGTACGGCATAATAACGACAGTGATCATAAAGTGCGCATGGTTTTAGGTTGTACATGTTCCACTTGATAACTCTCTTGGAAATCTTTTTTCAGGTTAATAGATATACTTCTACACTGTCAGTTTGAATGGCTGCATCCTTTGTATTTTGACGATTTTTTTCTCCTGTAAGCAGCAGCGTTGGCATGAGCATGGATATTTGCGAATATCTTTAACCACTTCCTTGTGGAAAAAAAAAAACCCACTAAGACCTGGAATTACGGGATCAAAGCCATGCTCATTCCAGCACTGTGGTGGACAGCCCAAGTGGTTGCCTTGGGGGTGGAGTGGGGCTGTCCCCTGATTCCCGGGATGCTTGCTGAGTACCTGCCATGCGTCAGGCACCTGCTGTGAGTCGGGAACGTGGAGGAACTTGACACGGTCTCAGTCCTCAGCCTCAGGGTTCGTCATCCAGGGAGCTGTCAGAGGCCTTAGACCAGCGAGGGAGCAGACACAGGACGTGGGGGACTGTCACTGAGAGGAAAGCGGTTGATCTTCAGTTAAGGGGGGGATGACAGTAACTGTCAGAAATTCTCTTGGGATGATGGTACACGTGGCTCCCAGCATCGCACATTTGTTTTCTATCTAAAGGATATAAAATGCTCACCTTGGCTAACAGCCCAGCCCTACCTCTGCTTGGAATGAGTCACGTAACCTCTTGTACTTCAGTTTCCACCCGTCCACCAGGAATAGTAATGGCTGCGGCCTTATCGGCCTCACAAATGTGAGACTCGAGTCACAGAAAGGATGGAAAAGCGGTTTGCGGGCTTTGGTTTTGGGTTGTCGGGTTCTATATAAATGTTGAATAAGCAGCGTTGTTCATGTTGTCCTTGGGTGTGTGCAAGGGCATCAGGTAAGTAGTAGGTCCAGAGGACATCAAAGAGGGTACTGGTGTTGAAATGAGACCTCCCCTACTGAAGGGGAGCGGGGCAGCTTCGAGAACCAACTGCAGAACTTAGGGCTTGGAGTCATGCTGAGAGGAGCACAGTGGGGAAAGTGCAGCTCTGCTCTAATACAGCCCCGGTTCAAATCCCAGCTCCTCCACTTGCCACCTCTGTGTCGTTGGACAAGTGACCTCTCTGTGCTGGAGTTCCTGCATCTCTAAAATCAGGGTGATGATACAGTCCTTATGAGAACCGAAGGGAATAAGGCATGTACAGTGCTTTCCCCCAGACCTGGTGAGACAGTTTTCATCCATCATCCTGGAGCTTCCTAAACACTTCTTTCCTAGTAAAGTGCCCTCCTTTGGGGGGCTCATTACGGGTCATGAGAATTTGCTTTTTCTGAATAAGGTTTGAAGGAAGAGCCGCCCTGCAGCTACGGCACAATGAGCAGAAGCTCTGTTGACAGCCACGCAGAGAGCCCTGGGAAGCCCGTGTCTGGTGCTGTCCTCCAAGCTGGCCTGGTGCTGGGCCGTGGCTGGCTCCCCGGGAGACAGGGTCCTTTTATATAAGCCTGAGCACTGGCAGAGAGCTGTCGCCTCTGACAAATGTGCTTTTTCAATTGTTACTAAAACAGTCGCCTTTGCTCTGAGTTTAACTTTGTGTACCCAGGATCATAGGATATTAGGACTTGAGGGTAGCTGGTCTAGATTTGGGGAGTTTCAAGGCCTAGCAAGTAATTTTTTAATGGGTGGGATGAGCATTAACGTGGTCAACTTTTAATTTTCTAGGTAAGGACCTTATTAAAAGTTACTAAGAGCTAAACCATCATTTTATGAAAGAAAGCCCTTTCCTTCCTTTAAATGGAAAAAAAGGGGGAGAGAGAAAGGACTTAAGCTCAGTATATTTCCAAAAATTACATCAATTAATTTCTGGAAAAAACCTGTTCTTTGCTATTATTTTTCCTCCTGTGCATCCAAGGAATCCTAGATCTCATCCACATAAAGAATAGGAGGTGAAATGAGTTGCCCAGGACCACGCAGTAAATCACACTCAGGCAAGACTGGGGCGGGGTGGCCTCCTGAAGCTCCTTTGAAGCCTTCTAGTCACTGAGTTATTTAAACCGACTCCAGTTGCTGTGTTGTATAGAAGCAAACTTCAATGCAGTTGAATTATGTGATTTGTTCTCTAAATTGTTTGTAACCAAAGAACATTTATTCATTAAATAAAAATGCATTTATTAGTGCTTAAATGCCTGATCCCGAAGATTAGTTAGGGTGAAGGCTAAGCCACTACAGTAAAGAGATACCAGATCACAGTGGCTAAGGTCAAGGGTTATTTTTCCTCTTACACAGCAGTCCTGAAGCTGGTGGGGGCAGCTTTGTACCACGTGGTCCTTCAGGGACATGAGTTTCTCCCATCTTGATGTTCTGTCCATTTTCCGGGCTGCTTTCCTTGTCTGCGTAGTTGAATCCAGTTTGCAGGGAAGTGAGGAGGGAGGATGGGCACTAGAGCTCCATGTCTTACGGTCAAGACCCAGAAGAGCCGCACAGCACTCCTCCGCACAGCCTGCTGGCCCAGACCCGGTCTCACAGCTGCGTCCAGCTGCAGGAGAGGCAGGCAAGTACTGGCCTCAGCCGAGCAGCCAGCCGCCCAGCTGCAATCTGGGGGAGGACGGTGGGGGGGCGGTCTCTATCACTCAAAGAAGAGGAGAATGTCTCCTGGAACACACAGCAATCTGGGCCACAGACTTGAAGGTGTTTTCAATCCATTATCATTTTTCTCTCTAACAAAATTGGAAAAGGAAATTCCTGCTTCTTACCGGTTCCCATTTTCAGTCCGCCTTACCAGACCCTCCCCATGTTTAGAAGGCAGGTACCCCGGAAGGCATGGTTGGCGTGAGAGCAAGTCTGTTCTGTGCCAGTGATTTCCCCCAAAGACCTGGTTTGCGGGAAGACTGTAAGTCTTTGTCCTGTGCTCTAAACACAACTCTCTCGTTCAGAGTGCTTCACGGGAGACCCAGGGACACAATTTGAAGAACACCTTGTGTGCCCAGAGCCCAAACCTGATGATGTCACCAACATTAGCTAGCAGTGACGACTCATCCCAGCAGCGTTGGGCCGGGGGAAGGGTCTAACAACCGCGGGTTTGAAACCTGTATTTACCAACTCTCGGCTCCTGCGTGCTGCTGTTCAACACAACCAACAAAGCTGTAGATGACTCTCCCAGATGGCTTCCTTATTTTTAGTTCAGCAAGAAATTTCTGGAATCTAGTTTTTTCATGACCATGGTCTGAGTGACTTTAACGAAGGGCAAACTCAGGCAGCCCAGGAAAGATACGTTACTTAGCGTGTTATTGCCCAGAGAATTCAGAGAAATTATAGGAAGATTATGTTTGTTTATAATAAGGGTTTTTTTTTCCCCTTTGGCACATTTCCAGTTGAATTCCCTAGATCCGAGAGAACGATCTCCCAGTTCCAAGGGAAAATAATTAAATTATAAATGAAAAGGGAACCTTGCTGCTCTCTGCTGAAGAGAGCGTCTGACATCTCGCACTCCGCTGCCGAACTGCAGGTAACTGACTCACTGATCCACATTCCTAGTGTAAGGACCAAGAGAGAAACCTTCTTAAACGCTCTTGCTAAGGGAATTAACATTTATCTGTATTAGTTTCCTGGGACTGCCATGATAAACTACCAGAATTTGGGGGCTGAAAACAATAGAAATTTACCTCTGCCATTTCTGGAAGCCAGAAGTTTACAATCAGGCGTTGGCAGGTTCTTTCCGCTCCGTCAGTCTCTCCTTGCTTCTGGTGGCGCCCGGCCGCCCATGGCATTCCTTGATTTGTGGACACATCACGCCAGTCTCTGCCTCCGTCCTCCCTCGGCCTTTGTCCCTGTGTCTCTGTGCCTCAGCTTTCCCTCTCCTTTGTCTGATAAGAAGACCAGTCATTGGATTTGGATTTAGGGCCCACCCTAAATGACAGAGGATCTCACCTCGAGATCTTCAAATGAATTACCTCTGCAAAGATTGTATTTCCAAATAAGTTCACATTCACAGGTTGTAGGGGTTAGGACTTGGGCATATCTTTTTTTTTTGGGGGGGGGGGACACAATGTAACCCACTACATAACCTAGCAAACACGCATCAGAAGAGGTTGACTCCGTCACCACCAAGCCCCGTTTCGGTGGCTGCAAAGGCTGGCAGTGCAGTGGGCCCACCCTTCACAGCTGGGGGGCCAGAGCTGCCGGAAAGCAAGCAGGCTCGTCCTGTAGAGATGGGCCGTGGGCCACCTTGGGGTATGCTCGCGTTCACGGGCAACCCGTCTACACAGCTGCGCGTGAACAAGTGGGCTCACTGCATCCTTTGTGCACGCGCCTTCTCCGGCTCTGTAATTGGCTGGTGGGTGCGGTGCCTATCATTCCTCTCCCAGGGCTTGATAAGTGTGATTTTACTCCATGATGGGCACCTTCTGGTGTATTTTCCACTTTGTCCCTGTGCTGTTTATTGTGGTTCCTTTGAGCCATAAAAGCACGATTAAAAAATCCAAGCGAGAACAGGCTGGGAAAAGTCAGAGCTGTAATTTGGTCGTGTGAGGTTCAGTTAGAAGTGTTTTCCCTTTGCCCCTCGGCCTTTGCCACTTCACTGTTCCAAGCCAGGCTCTGCGCCACATCCAGTCCTTTCTGGGGTGATCAGTATCTTCCTGGGTGCATGATGGAAAAGGAAAGGTTTTCATTTCCACCGATGTTCAGGACCTTTGTAGGAAATTGAAGAACTTAAAGCAGCTCCTTCTTTTTTTTTTTTTTTTTTTTTTTGGTTACCAGGATGGTGTAGTTAGCTGCTGTAGAATGATAGGAGTATCAGATTTGAACGTGATGAGGGGGTGGGGACAGCCGAGTTTTGAGGGTGGACATTAGAGATTCCAGCTCTGATGTACCATCTGGAGTTCTCCTTCCTGCCCTGGATTCTTTAGAAGCCACTGGAAACTGTCTCAGAAAGAGTTTTCTGTGATGGCACAAATGGAAGGCCAGGGCCAGCTCTCTCTGTGGGGTGGCCCTCTGCTGCCCTTCCTTGGAATTCTGGCCTTTATCCTGTTCCTGGGAGCATTGTGTGGGTCCTTTACACACAAGCTCAGGCTCAGGTTTAAGTCAAGCCCTTTCTGGGCCTCCCTACAGTGGACAGCACAGTGAGGGCTTGCAGGTGCCTCTGCAGTGGGCGTGGGGAGCCCATGAGGGGGAGCCGAAGGTCTCTCTGCCCCTTCTTCTTTTTCAGTAGATGGTGGTAAAATATCTGTAACAAGAAATTCACCATTTTAACCCTTTAAATGTGCGGGTCAGTAGCAGTAAGGACATTCACATTGTCGAGCGGCCATCCCCACCCTCCCTCTCCAGAACTCTCTTCATTGTCCCAAACTGAAGCTCTGCGCCTGCTAAACGATAATTCTGCACTCTCTCCCTCCCAACCCCTGGCTGCCACCATTCTACTGTGCGTCTCTGTGACCTTGGCAACGTCAGGGACAGGATACAAGTGGGGTCATACAGTATGTGTCCTCCCATGACTGGCTTACTTCACTGGCCATGATGTCCTCAAGGTTCATCCGTTGGCACGTGTGAGAATCTCCTTTTTCAGGCTGAGTGACATTTCTAGGCACCACATTTCTTTTATCCCCCTGTCCATTGACAGACACATCCGAAGATGTTTCCACCTTCCTCCTCCTCTTGCTGAAGGCTTCCTCTCTATCCACTCCTGGCTTTAGCTCCTGGCTTCTCTTTCATGACACTCACCCAGAACAGAAGTTCGCTGTTACAGATCACCTCTAGAAACAAGGTTTTCCAGAGTACATTAAAAGAAAAACAGATATTAGTTCCAAATAAAAACCTGCTTCATGGAAGCTTTGGTGACATCTGTGAGGAAAAAAATAAAATGAGTGACCTAGGAAACAGCAAGTCTTCCTGGCAGGAAAAAGCGACTGTTGATCTATAAGGGAATCCCAGAGTGGTAGGTATTGTGGGAGTGACTGTCCAGGAGAAAACTGGATTTTTAAAGGCCAAGTGCAGCTGTTTTGTTTTGCTGTGTGTTGCTTTTGTGTGTGAGAAGCAGCCGATGAAGCTGAGGGTGTCTGCTGGAGCCAAGGATGTCCCCAGGCCCTGTGCCTGGTGCAAACCGAGTGCTGGATGAAACTGTGTCTGCCCAGCTGCTGAGTTCATTTCGGCAGCATATGCACAGGACAAAGTACAAGTTCACTACCACGCTACGTAATTAGAGTTTTCTTGAGGCATGCCACTAGCATCTGTTTCTCAAAAGATAGTCTTGATTTTTTTTTTTTTTTAGAAGGTGAGGGAGAAGGGAGGGAGAGAAACATCTATTGGCTGCCCTTTGTATGCGTCCCGACTGGGGACTGAACCTGCAATCCAGGCATATGCCCTGACTGGGAATCGAACCTGTGACCCCTTGGCTTGTGGAATGATACCCAACCAACTGAGCCACACCAGCCAGGGAAAAGAGAGTCTGGATTTTGAGTACGACTTGATTTAGCCAAATCCACAGGCACACTTCTTTAAAATATGGAGGTTGATCTTCTGCATTCTCTGAGGGAATGACTATCTGGGATCGGCTTAAAGCATAGCATTTTGAAAAATATTGTAAAATAATTACAATTCGCATTTCACTTTTAGGATTCAGTAAACCTTGAACAGCAAGAAACTGAATCTGTGGGTGTGTTGCCTACAACAGGGTGCTGGGTGTTCTGCAGGAGTGTGGAGACTGTTGAAATAGGACGGCGAAGGGTGACCTTTCGTCTGCATCAGCTCCTCTGTGAAGCTGCCACTGCCTCCCCCACTAGGTGTGAGCATCCTCTCTGCTCCTGAGGTCCTTGTGAATACCTCATGAGCACACTTCTCATGTGGTCTTGGACCCGTGCACACACAGGGCTTGCACACTAGACTCCATGTTGTCTTATCCCAAGCCCGGGGCCAGGGTATGACAGTGATGACGGCGTCCACTTGCTAGAGGCGTCCTGCGGGGCGGGCATTGTCCTGGGGGCCGAACGTGGCGAGAGAGGCATTGATATCAGCGTTCCCCAGCCGTGGAGCGATGGCCCAGTAGTTCAGAACTTCCCCTGGCCACTCAGCCCAGGAATGGTGACGGGGTGCCACGCAGACCCTAAAACCAGTGCCTTTCCCATCAGAACATGGCTTCCCTGTCAACGCCAAGTGTTTCCTGGAAGAATTAATGATCAAAACCACAATGAGATGTTATATCACAGCCCCTGGAATGGCAATGGTCAAAAGGTGGGTAATAGGTGTTGGCAGAGATGGGGAGAAATTGGATCCCTCCTAACTTCTGGTGAGAATGTAAAATGATGCACCTGCTTGGGGAGCTATCTGGAAGTTGCTCAAAAAGTCAAACGTAGAGTTTCCGTGTGGCCCAGCAATTCTCCTCCTAGGTAGGTATCCAGGAGAGTTGAAATCCTCCTGTGTTCAGACACACGCTAGTACAGTGGTCACAGCAGTGTCATTGTAGCCAAATAGCGGAAACCACCCACATGTCCATCCACTGCTGAGTGGGTAAATACATGTGATACATTCATGCAGTGGAATATTATTGGGCAATAACAAGGAATGAAACACCACACATGCTCCAACATGGATGCCCCTTGGTGACGTCATGCTAAGTCAAAGAAGCCAGATGCACAGAGTCACATGTCTTATGACTCCACTGATGTGCAGGGTCCGTAACACGCAAGTGTGCAGAGAGAGAGCACATGGCGGGTGCCTAGGGCTGGGGTGAGGGGGAGGTTGCGTGAGAGGTGAGCCACTGCTGGTGAGTTTGGGTTCTTTCTGAGGTGATGAAAATGGTCTAAAGTGGACCATGGTCGCGGAGTCTGCAGAAGTCTGAACTAAACCATGGGGCGGTTCCCTTTGATGGATCGTGTGCAGTCCATGAGCTGTAGCTCAGTATCTGTGCGTGCTTTTTAAAAGGACTAGCGAGCATCCTCACCTGCCCCAGCAGCCTTCACTTGTGGTACAGAGCTGACACTGACGTGTAGAAGCCTGGTCTAATCTGAGCACCGCTCGTGTGCTTCTGTGTCGCCTGGGGACTCGTTCATCTCTTAGTGTTAAGTTGTGGGAAGGACGCATCCCAGGAGCAGCACTGATCACCAGAGTCCCTCATGTGTTCCTTTTTCTTTCACCTGCACCTTCCCAAGGGCTCTGAAGACTCCCCTCACATGGCCTGTTTTACGTACCCTTTTAAAGAAACCCTGTCTGGCCAGAGGGAGCCGCCAACCGGACCTGGACCCACGATTCCAGAGCTTCAGGGCAGTGAGAGGTCTAAGCAATGAGTTGTGCAGACCAGCTGCAACCATGATCCTGTTTACACTCAGTCTTTGCAAAAAGTCACAGTCGGGGACTCTCAACAGACATAGTGAGGGGACGGGGCCCTTGCCTCTGATGCCTTCCTGCCCCCGCCACGGACTCTTAAAAATCCATGCCCCGTTTCATGTTTTCACTACCTCACCAGGAGGCCTTGATGAAAAGCCTCTTTATCGATGCCGTGTCAGAGCCCCTCGCCACCAGCCCTTGGCTACTCCCAAGTGCGTTGAGATTTCTGTCAATAGGTTTCTGTGAGACAGTTACTAGCGGAGCAGCGTGCCCCCAGAGGCCGTTTGAGTAAAGGTGGGTTTTTCGTAGATGGGCGTGCAGCGCAGTTAGATTGCATTTTAGGAGAAGAATCCCTCAGCAACCTTCAAGGACTCCCTTACTTAGCAGGTGCCCGGCACTGCGCTGGGTCCTGGTGGAAGCTAAGGTCATGGAGCCTGCGTGAGGACATGTGCCGCAGTCGGAGAACAGCACAGCTGTGCGGAGACGTGACAGGAGCTTGCGTGCCCGTGGGAGGTCAGGGGAGCTGCCTCCCCTGTGCCCAGGATCACTTGGCCTTCTGATCCTGCTTTGCTTTCCACACTGCAAGTCAGTCTGTCTCGGTGCGGGTGGAGGGATCACCGCTGGGAAGACAGTTTGACGAGACCAGGGTTCTTGTCGGGTTTTTCCCATTGATTCACCAACATTTATAGCTGTACCTGACATGTAGTAGGTGCTCAACAGTTATTTGTTGAGTCGACAAATGATGGAATATTATATAGTCCCCTATAGTGAAAGACAGAAATCAAGGCAAAGGAAGAACAGATACTAAAGGTATTGCACTCAACATCTATGACCGATGTCTGTAGCAGATGTCAGTCAGCATGATGCAGATGCTGAAGCCAGATGACTGTGAGTTTCTCCGTCTCACTGCCCATTTGTTTTAATTTTATCGGTCAGACCCAAACCATAGACCAGTGGCCCAGTTGTCAGCGCTGTTGTCCCGTTCTTATTTGCTCTCAAAATATTTCCTTCTCTTTAATAGACATGTATGTATGCATGTACACATAGCCGCAGACTTACATACCTTTTCTGTCTCTGTTATGTATGTGTCTATGTGTGCAGGCACACACACAAACATGTATGTGCAGTCATCAGTTTGTAAAGTAAATGAACAGTGATGAGGTTCTGGTCTCTTCTTTCTGTGCAGCCCAGATTTTTCCAGGAGTGTCCTTCCTCATCTTAGTTGGAAGAAAAGAATGCTGTTGAATTGTTGTTCTTTAATCTAAACTGCTACTTATCAATGAGAAGTGAAGGATTATTCAATAAATGATATTTGGAATAAATCCATCAATAATTTAGGAGAATAATTTGATGCTTATTTCATACCATGCATGAAAATAAACTTGAGAGATTAAAGGGTTAAATATAATAAAGTTAAACCAAAGAGAAACCAGGAGACCATAGGATTGAAGAAGTCTAGTGGAAAGTTCATACAGGACTCCAGCAGATAAATTGGCAAAGGATTTCAAGGAGAGAGCTCACGATAGAAGGACTCTAACGTACAAATAGGAACTCTGACACGGATGAAGACAGTAAAGTGAAAAATAAAATATCATTAGCAGAATTTTATTTAAAAGCAGTGTTTCTCCACATTTCAGATTATGTTATAACTTGGTACTACACTTGGAAAGTGTGTGGCAATATATATCAAGAACCCTAAAATGTTTGTGGCTGTCCTCCTAGAAATCTCTAAGAATGCAACAACGTAGTTATGTGCATGAATGTGTCCGCTGCAATGTTCCCTGGCAACGATGAAGGAGTAATGATAAAATTATGACCCATCTGTGTTTCGTTTGAAAATTATTCTAAAGTCATGGTCACATGACTAAATTCATCTCATAGTAAATGGAAAAGTAAGATTTTAATGTTATATTTATTCTTATTATAACTTTACAAAAGGAGACGTGTTTCAAATTACCAAAAGGAAATATACTAGACTATTCTGGCAATTGCATAGACTCTGGAAATTTTTTCCTTCCTTTTATTTTATAATACAGATACTTTTAAAATGTAAAATATTTTTATAAATAGACTTTATATTTCTAAGGATTATGTTCCCTAGAATATTTATTTATTTTATGCAGATTATTTTAATAATAAAACCTAAAAGATGCAGGCTTACTTGACTGACTTTAAAATTAAAATAATAATTAGGCAGTATTATCTTAATGAGAAAAATGTGCTTAAGACATCATGGGTTGATTCTGCCTTTGCAAAACCACTCTAGGGATAAACGATTCTCGCACTTTTCCAATTTCCATAGTTTTATGGAAAAAAGTTCAGACATTTCATCAGTTAAGTGCAGACTTTGTTGCAAGCAAGCTGTGAATTACCCTTTGAAAGTGCATCCCTTTTGGGGACGGAGACAAGGGCAGCCTATGCCAACCCCTCTATTAAAACATAAAAATAAAAATCTGAGTCTTGTTTATTTAAAGACAAACGCACTTGACTTCGACTTCGTTTTTAAAAAAAAGCGATTGTTGAGGTCCAGTTCAGGAAACGCACTGTGTCATTTTCTCCTCCTGTGTGTGTTGGTGTTTACATGAAGGAGCATGTGTCTGACCATAAATGTTATTGTGTTATTTTTTGTAGCAGCAACTGGTTCCTTCTCCACCTCAGGGTGGATGTGCCCTGAGCGTTAGCTGCCGTGTCCAGGTCCCACCTCCCGCAGCTGCTCACGTGCAGCCCGGTTTCTCTGGGTTGCACGCAGCCTGACCTGAAAGGACGGGGGTTGTGTGGATGCCCACAGGGCCCACCAGGTCTCCCTTCTGCATCCGTGTCTAATTCAGTGGACACGGTCACTTTGATTGCACATGCAGTCCAAGTAAAGGAAGTTAGAAACAATGTTTTAAAAATGAAAAGACTCATCATCAATTTGGGTAGCTTCGGGATTTTGTGATCTTAGAGCAAAAAGAAGGCTTTTTGTGTTGTAGTTGGGAAGCTGAAATACTGACTTTTGAATGCAACTGCCTGTAAAGATGCAGATCGTTTCTCCTGGACAAGACACCGTCAGAAAGTTAGATTAATTTGAAAACCAAAGTGGTCATGGGACATCATCTCAAAGATTAAAACGTTTACCGCCTCAGAACGTTTGGTGTGGGCAAGATACGTCAGCGTGTTGGTGGTGCCAACCGTGGCATCCCCAGGTGGGCACTGGTGTCTGTCAACGGATCTCTGCATGTATCGAAGCACACGAGTTGCTTTCAATTTGAGGATCGGGTGCCGTGCAGCCATCCTCACTTTGCAGTGGTGGCCTTTGCTCCGGTTCCAAGCAAGCTGTCAGCATGGTCTGCGTTGTGTACCTAACTTCTGGAGCACTGGGGATTTCTCTGCCGCCTGCACTGAGCAGGATTGTTCTTTATGGGGGTCCAGGTCCGGATGTAAAACAAACAAAAGCAGCTTCTTCAGCAATGGCTCAATGCTCTACAAAGTATGTACCCTGCACGTAAGATGTATCTTTATCATTTCATAAACCTGACCTATGGCATTTGTAGCTTTGTGCATCCTATGCTGATAGAATTTTCTTGCTGGAAAAAAACTCAGTGGTCCTCCTAGCCATTGGTTTGCAAACTGACTTTAGGAAAAAACAATCCCATTATAGATCTGATTAATCTCTGGCCCAGGAATCTGTGTCCTTGAAAAGCTCTCCGGCGGGGTTGGAAGGCTGAGGAGTGTTCTCACTGAAACGGGATAGGCCAATAGATGACTGTTGGAGCTGGTAATGAGTACGTACTCAGGATTCATTGCTCTCTCTACTCTTTGCATGTTAGAAATTTACCATAATGAAGAGTTTTTTTTAAGCCTCCCAAGTGATCCTGGTGATCAGCCAGGCTTGGGGGGCCCGATCCACTGCTCTCACTTGACAGGCGAGTGCCCGGCGGTGAAGGTGCACTTGTGGGACCAGGAGCTCCTGGGTCTGCCCCTGAGGCCGAGCTCCTCGCGGCGGCCCCTCCACCCACCTTTGGACTGGCCTTTCTGGAATGTTAAAGCACCGTGAAATCTGATTTGTATGACTCAGCTCTTTGTAAAAACATGGAATTTTGCAAGATCTGTTCCTTCCTTCACAAATTTGCCTCTTCAAGATGTATTTATAATCATTTTGTTGGACTGCAAGATAAGATTGGCTTTTCAAGTGTAGCCTGTGGTGCTTCTCCGTTGCCAGTAAGTCCGGTGGTAAAAGGTGGGAGGTAAGTCCGCGCCAGCCCACCGGTAGATGAGTGAATGAAAGAATAAATGGCCGGCGAGGCAGTGCACTGCATGCACAGCGAAGCGGTATCTGGTGAACCGAACAGCCGGATCCAAAGCAGAAATGCGAGAGGCTAGCCCCAGGCTGGGGACTCGGGCAGGACCAGGACTTTGCCTGTTGTCACTCCCACAGTCCGGCTTCACCCCCCAAAGCTTGTCAACAGAGTACACAGGCGCGCAGCCTGTCACACAGATTCAGTTTGCTGAGTCAGTTAAACAGCTGGCCAGTTCAGTTAAAGGTGCGACAGAGTGAATGATTTGACCCGAAGCCCCAAGAGAAGAAGGGGAGAGAAGGAGAAGAAGGGATGGAGAAAGGGAAACCCCACATGATCGAAGTTGGAGAGAATTATCAGAGAAACTGCCTGGGTTTTTATTGTTTTAAGGTTTCTTTTTAATTGTGGAAAACAAGTATTGTGTTACCTTATTTTTTGTTGTAAATATTTCTTTAAAAAATACAATTTTCCACATTTGTTATTTTTATGGATTTATTGACATATAGTTAATATAACATAAATTTCAGCCACTTAATGCATACAGTTCAGTGGTTTTTAGTAGTATATTCACAGACTTGCACGGGTAAAACCATAATTTAATTCCAAAATATTTCATCGCCCTGAAAAGAAACTCTATACTGCTAATGAGTGAGCAGTATAGAGTTTCTCTGTTTTTCCAACCCCTGGCAACTACTAACTGCTTTCTGTCTCTATGGATCCGTCTTATTCTGGCCAGCTCATGTAAACAGAATATCAGGATAAGTAGTCTTTCGTGACTGGTTTCTTGCACTTAGTGTAAGACTTTCAGGATTCATGGATGCTGTAGCATGTACCAGTACTTCATTCCTATTTTATGGCCAAATAATACTCCATTGTATGGTGTATCACATTTCAAAAATCCATTCACCAGCTGATGGACGTTAGGGTTGTGCCCACTTTTTGTGAATAATGCTGCCGCGGACACTACCGTGCAGGTTTGCTGTGGGCACACGTTTTCCGTTTTCTTGGTTACCTACCTGGGAGCGACTTGCTGGGTCGTGTGGTGACTCTGTGTTCAGCATTTTGAGGCACTGCCAAACAGTTTCTGAAGTGGCTGCACCATTTTATGGTCCCATCAGCAAGGGATGAGGGTTCCAGTCCCTCCCATGTCCTTGCCAACAACACTTACAGTTGGGGACCTTCCTGTTTCTAATCGCCCTAGGAGGCGTGAAGTGGTATCTCGTGGCGGTTTGGATTTTCCTGTCCCCAACGGCTAACGATGTCAGTCATCTTTTCGTGGGCTCGTTGGTCATTACTCAGCTCTTTCAGAGAGATGTCGATTCACATCCTTGACCCATTTTATAATTGGGTTATTTATCTTTTCACTGTGGAATCAAAAGGGTACCTTTTTGTATTAAGCATGTCTCGCTGTGCAAGGAGAACATGGAAGGAGAACTAGCAAGCATTTTAAACGCCACAGAGACACTCTGATGAACACTGTGATTGACTCACAGTTCCACGTGGACCACTTTTCGAAACATTCTGGTGGCTGGAGAAATCTGACACTGATAATGTAAATACGTTAAATATAGCAGGCACAGAATTCTGAATCCTGAGGGGAGTCCCGGGCGAGTGAAGATAACTGCTTCACATCGAGAACATTTTGGTGTTTGTGAAATTCCCACACACACAAATTTGAAAGTCCTATGAACAGTGGAGAATAATTGACAGATTCTGTTGGGAGGTTTTTGTCTTTAGCTAAGTTGTATGGAAACTGAAGAGAGAAGTATCTCATTTGTGGCATTGTGAATTTTTCCGGGGTAAGAAAACCTTTTTTTCTTGTAGACAGTTGAAGGAAATTATCGTTTCTGTCCTTAAATGATCATAATTGGGTTTCTTCATTAAAGGCTTATAAAACTATGGAGTATGTATAAAGTCATGTTTATTCATTTGATATTCTGAACATAAGTATACTAAACTTGATTATGTTAATTTCAGAAGAATAGAACAGTAAATGTAAGTTAGGTACATATCTACAAGTTGTAATTGTATACACAGATTGCTTATAGTTCCAGGATAAAATCAAATCTTATCCCGAAATCTAATTAGCAGCTATTTATTGGTGCACTTGACATACTGCAGCTGACCTCTCTCACCTCAATAACTCGCGCACCATCAACAGATTAAGTAGAGCATTGACCGGTAAGTGGAGTTCTCAGCCAGAATCCAGAACCCAGTGCGGACTCCAAAGAGCTGAGGCAAGACCAGCACAGCGGTGGCTGGAGGAACAGAAACTGGAGGTCAGAGGCGTAGCAACCGACATAAGGGAGACAGTTTTTAGAGACACAGAAATGGATCTCAGTATTATAATTACTTCCAGTAGTCAGCTCTCATTGATACTCTAAATCTGTGTCCAGACTATTCATTTCCTAGGGATACTGTTGCAAATTACCACACCCTGGTACTTTAAAACAACAGAAATTCATTCTCTCACAGTCCTGAGGCCAGAAGTCCGAAATCAAGGCGTTGGCAGGGCCGTGTTCCCTCTGAGGGCTCTAGGGAGTGATCCTTCCTTGCTTCTGGGGGCTCCGTGGCCACGCTTGGCATCCCTTGGCTTGGAGCTGCGTCACTCCAGTCCCTGCCTCTGTCTACACACTGAGCTCTTCTCTCCATGTCACTGGGTGTCCTTTCCCCTTCTTACAAGGACACCAGTCATCGGATTAGGGCCCACCCTCATCCAGCATGACCTCATCTTAATTTAGATATGCAGACCTACATACTAACATCCTATTTCCAAATAAGGTCTCATTCTGAGGTTCTGGATGGACATGGATTTGAGGGGGATGCTAGTCAACCTAGTATGCAAACCTAGCCACTTCATTTTTCAGGTACAACTTTTTAAATGATTGTAGGATCCCATGTATATTACCTCCCAAACAAAATCATCTAACAAAATACATCTCAAAAATTTGGAGGGCGGGAGGAGCAGTATGTATTTCAGGAAGGACTTTTTAAAAATCCACAAGGAAACGTATTTTTGGAGTACCGCATGATGCACACCTTTAAGTATATTACCTCATTTAATTCTATCAAGTTACCTCTTTATTCTAGTTTCCCCACATAATTGCAGTTTACTAAATTTGTTGATAAGTTCTTTAAAAATGTTATCATTTTCTGCCTGTTACCATATCTATGCTATCTCCTGCCATATATGTGACTCTTCCTCAGCCACTTAACTGACTTGGGACAGACAGATGCTTAAGCTACTTGAACCTCAGTTTCCCCATTTGTAGAAGGGGGGCAGTAATTCTTAGCTACCTTGTATATTTGTGATGTCTAACAAATACTACAAATGTCAATTCCTGTTATGCTTTTTTCTGGCTGTTTTAGAGGCATGTACATGTTCTTTTTGTTGTCCTGCCAAAGAGGGCTTAGGGATAGATATATTGTAGACATCCCAATTTCCCATAGACACATTGCTATTTATGGGCATATTAGTTAAGAATTGCACATAGCTGTATACAGTGGAAAACTCCCAAGTAACAGCAGAACATTTGTTTCCCTCTATGTGGAAAGCACATGGAAGGAAGTAGGCTAGGGCTTAGGAAGCAGCTCCATCCATAGGTGTCAGGAGCAAAGCTCCATCTTTACTACATCATCTGAGCCCATGGCTCCCATGCAGTCCCCTCTGCTCCAAAATGGCTGCTGAAGCTCCAGCCCTCAAGTTTGTGTTGCATGCCACAGAGGGGCAAAAAGGGCACCTCACCCAGCTGAATGACCTGCCTTTTAAGCAGCATTTCAGAAAGTCCACGTTACACTACCACTTTTATCTCACTTGTCACATGGCCACACCTAGATGCTACAGATCTCAGTGTACCCCTTGAACATGGGGATTTTACTAGGGAGGAGAGAGAGGAAGTAGATGTTGGAGCAGGTAACCAGCATTCTCTGCTGTGATGGGTTATATTCTGTAGGGGCCTGAAGATTGCACTTCGGGATTGAGGGTCTGAAATGGGAAGTAAACCAGGTATGTAGCCCTGGGGTAAAAATATCCTGATTTAGAACAGCAGCCTTGCAAATGATTTTTACCACAACCCATTCATAAGTAGAGAACTATCTATATTCCACACTTGAGAGAAAATGAATAATTTGCATCGCCGTTTTATTTCCCACAGCAGCCATGGGTCTGTCCAGGCCTGCATATGCTCTAGGAGAATGAAGCAAAGCTTCGTTAGAGCTGCCCCCAGTTCAAAGCAAATCCACACACCGTAACTATAAGAGCAGAGCATCACAGCACGGGGCAAAGAGCACGGCACCAGGGGTCGTGACCCCGCACCCAGCAGGGTTTAAGTGAAATTCCTTCCTTGCACAGTGGGGCAGGGGGTGGAGCTTCCGGGTCCCTGTAAGCTGCTTGGATTTGAATATTCGGTGTTTAACTTATAGATCCAGAACTAAGAAAAATTGCCCAGCACTTAGCTAAGCCATTTTGCTGAGCAAGGTTTTAGGCAAGCAGACATCCATCATGGCTCTGGATGGTTTCAGATGGCAAGAAAAATAGACTTTTTTTGTAATTCACAGCCCTTCCTAAGGGCCCTATCAGAAAGTCTGGCTGGCCCCTCGCAAATCATCATTTGCTAATTGTCCATGAATTTTAGCTCTATGGGATATAGAAATTCACTTAGTATGTGGAACTAATTTAGCACATTTAAGTGGCTGTACGGGTCCTGGCCCCACCCCCACCTCTACCCTAAGGGAAATTCATATATCCACAGTGGGGAATTGTAGCCCTATGTTTTCATGCGTGTCAAGGGGCAAAGTCTCTTGTGGAACATAAGCCGGTATGCATGGACCCATGTTCGTGGAAGCAGAATTTCCTGTGGGGAAATCAGGCTGACATGTTCCTTAGATTTAAAATGAAATCTTGCTCTTGCTAAGAAACCTCTCTCCCTGGATCAAAAGAACAAATGCTAATGCTTAACTAGCTTTCTTAGACTGATGCTAATCCTTTCAAAGTCCAGCCATACCTCTTGTCTTTGCGTAACCCTTTTGATGTACCTTCCGGCTGTCTACCACCTAAAGCAAATCTACAGTCTATGCATGGTTAATGAATACCATTCTGAGGTAATGTCCCAGAGAACAGCAATAAAAACCCCTGGACCCAAGGCTCGAGGCCTCCTCAAGATCATAATGGAGGGGACGCATGGTCCCGGTTCTCTATTCCTGCGTGTTTCTGTGTGAGATTATTTACGCATTCAATCACGGCCACCATGGATTCTGCCGGATGGAATCCGCCACACCACCCCAGTCATGACGATAGAAAAAGCATTGTACGTTCAAGCACCAGACTTGGATTCTAATTCTGCCACAATACCAGGTAGCTGAGTACCTTTAAGCAAATCCATCTTCAAATGTAAAAGGAGGTGCCTTGAGATCCATTTACTTAATTGATTTCTTCAGTTCATTTTGCAGATGTCTTTTGAGCATCGATCAGCTGTGCCTTAGGCACCGGGCTGGGCACTGGGGGTAACAAAGCGATTAAGGCCCGATGGCTGGTTCCGTCCTCCTCAGCAACTTGTGCAAGGACTGGGCTTGGGGCCGTGTGCACAGGCGCGTGGGTGCACAACCACCAAAGATGGCGGGAACTACTGGGTGGAGTCTACGCTTCAATGAAACAGGTTTGCACTGAGCCATCTTCACACAATTAATTAATTAGTTACAATTGTGGTACGTGCCATAAGCTTATGTTCCAGAGGGATCCAGCTGGGAGAAAAAGGGGAGAGGGGCTGGAAGATTAGGCAGTGAGGAGGCAGGAGAGACGACCAGGCCCAGGAGAAGCCCTCGGGGGCCCGGGCCCAGGAGAAGCCCTCGGGGGCCGTGGGGAGCTGGCGGTGGTCGGAGGGTGGGAGCAGGAGCTGCAGCTTTCCCATGGCTGCTCAGGAGGGTGAAGTTCAGGACACAGGCCTGAACAGCTCACGGTATTTTTTTTTTAAAAGTTCCTCATTTATAATTCTGATTAACACAGCACATTTATAAGCTACAGCTTCTGGAAAAGCACGACAGATGCAGCACAACCTGCCAGTTCTCAGTTTCTTCCCGGTGGAAAGTGCAAGGAGGCCAAGATGAAAGGGCCCAGGTGCTCGGGGGCTGTTTCATCTCCGGGCCCGAGGGGGACAGGATGATGCACCGGGTTTTAAATATGGACTGTCTGGGCCTTTTCATGTCTTGTGACTTACTAGATGTGGGCTGTTTTTCTTCATGTTTATAATGTAGTTTGGGGGCTTTTCCCTCTCCTGGCCCATCGGCTGGGTTTGAAGCCCCACTTTGTTCTTCAGAAGGACCCTACTCCATCTGCCACCAGCTGTCTCCTGTCATTATCTGACTTACACCAGCTTCGCGGGTATCAAAGGGGGGACCATTACAGAGCCATTGAGATCAAAGAGAGAGCAAATTTGATGATGAACCAGGGGAAACAGGCCAAGGTTTGCCCCTAGTGGGCCTGTTCCATCCATGCGGATGCATTATGCATGAACTGGCTGGAAACTCCAGCACAGGCAGATCTGCCTCCAGCTACCAAAACCTGGATGTGGAGATGGAAGAAACCACCAGGCCACTTCCCAACTGTGGCCACAGATGGGCACACCACTCACCCTCACTTCTTAAAAACCTATTGAAACTGGGTTGGAACTCTGCAGAACCGCCTGATGACCACCAGTCCTTCCTTTGTCAAGTTCTTGTAAAGAACATAAAGGACTTTTGGAAATAAAACACCTTTATGACCATCTAGTGTAGTATGAACTTTCTGTGTTACAGTGGAAGAGAAACTCGCCTTGTTTTGAACTGATCTTGAGATTTTTATCAGGCTAAGAGGCAGCAGGCTAATTTTTCAAGGCCCTCTTGGTGCCAGAAACATGCCGTGTCATGAAGGCTTAGTTGGCCCAATGTGGCCATGTATTCGTGTAGGATCAGAAGTGCTACATTAATTTCTAAGTCAAAGGTAACTTTACTCTTTCAGTACACTACTGAATGAGTCTTGCCCTCGATAGAGTCATTAAACTTAATCATTTAGCTGTTTATTCATACATTCTCATGTAATTTTTTTAGCTCCCTAAATGTATATGTATAATCTTTGCTCTCTGCCTAGACTCTCAATATATACGTATTACAAGTATTTATTTATAAAACAAATGGATTATTTTTGGACCTATCATTATGACTTTTTAAAAAATCAGGATTAAAAAACTCCTAAATTAGCTCTGTCCAGGTGGCTCAGTTGGCTGGAGCACCGTCCCATACACCGAAAGGCTGTGGGTTAGATTCCCGGTGAGGGTGCATGCCTGACTTGCAGTTTTGATTCCTGGTTGGAATGCATACAAAAGGCAACCAATTGATGTTTTTCTCTCACATCAATGTCTGTCTTTCTGTCTCTCTCCCCGCTTTCTCCCCATATCTCTCTAAAATCAATAGACATATCCTCAGGTGAGGATTAAAAACCAAACCCTAAATTAATTGCAGGTACAGTTTCGAGAAACTCCTGGGCATCAAACAGCATTATGGTTCCCAGAGATAAGGAACAGACGTCAAGTAGCAAGGATTGCAGTATTTGAGACGGTGCTCGTGAATTTTAATAAAAGAATCCGTGACTCAGGCGACCTCATATGGTGGGAAATGCTGACATTCTGTACTCCACGTCTGCATTCTGTAGGGACAAGGGCAGGCGAGATGCACAGACCTTTGCTGAATGTCAACCAGGAAAATTACGGCTGGAGTGACTGTGTCCCACTTCTTCAGGCACCGACTGTTCCTGCTCCCCTTCCCGTCCTTCCTTCCACCCGCTCCCTTATTCATCCTTTTGTCAGTCACCTTAGTTCTCTCTTCCTAACTTCTTCAGCCTTCAGACCCGCCCTGGGAAATAGGTGAGGATGGAGACCATTGAGTCAGGTTGATCCCACGGAGCATAATTAGCCCCAAATATTACATTCCCTTCTTTCGTAACTGAGAAAGTGAGGCTTATAGGTTCGTTTGTTTTTTTTTCATATCTGTATACTTTAGTTTTAACTAAATTTATTGGGGTGACATTGCTTAGTCAGACTATCTAGGTTTCAAGGGCAGAAGTCTATGATACAGCGTCTGTATATTGCATTGTGTGCCCACCACCCAAACGATGTCCCACTGCCACCGTAAATCTGACGCCCTTTACTAACTCCCCACCCCCTTTCGTCTGGTAACCGCCACATTGTTGTCTGTGTCTTCGTTTTTCTTGTTTGTTCACTTTTGCTTTCAGTTTTATATCCCTCCTATGAGTGAAATCAATACTACTCAGCCATAAGAAAAGATGAAATACTGCCGTTTGCAACAACTTAGATGGATATTGAGAATATCATGCTGAGTAAGTCAGACAGAAAAAGTTAAGAACCATGTGGCTTATAGGTTTTTAAAAATCTTATAGTCTTGGCAGTTTTCTCTGGTGTTCTAAGTCAGTTGGAGGACCAAGGGTCAGGAAAATAACCTCGGAATAGTGGCCGTTCTCGGAGAAGGCTGCGCCCAAGTCTCTGTCGGGAACTGTTGCATTATGGAGGTCAGAGCTGGTTGCAAAGAGAAACAAATTGGAGCCTCTCTTCCGTCACCCTCTTTCCTGTCATCTGTGTAAACCGTTCTGAACTGGCGTGTGACTCTGGCAGGTGTCCACCCTCCAAGTGGCCGCGGGCTGGAGGAAGCCCCCCAGCCAAATGTGGAGGCAGCAGCATTAAGAGCCTTGAACACAGAGAGCAATTTCCGTCTCCCTCTAAGTAGGACTGTTGGGTTCTCTGTTTCCTTTTTTCCTGGGAGGAAGTGACAGTGGAAAGCCTGGCATTTTCGCACGGCCTATTTTTCCCATGGGAAGTTTTTTAAAATATCCATTAAGGCTGATTTGTATATGCAACAAAGGGCATAATACACCCCTCAGATGAATGTCATTATCATCGTCTGCGAAATGAAGCCTGTGAAGGATGACAAGGCTGTGCCCATCTCTCAAAGCCAAGGGTTTTGGCAGAGCTCAACTGTGCTGAAACCAGTTCCTGCTCTTCCCCCCACCCAGTGTCTGAAGGCAAAGCCTCATTAAGCAGATGTTTTCAGAAGTTTATTATAGTCTCTTTTAAACCTCCGAAAGGGAGGGAAGGAGAGAAGGAAAGTGGGAGTGAAGCTGCCTGTATAATGTCCAGAAAACTGTGATTATTTTTTAACCTTGCCTTCGCTTTCCTCCTCTCGTTATGAGGTTATACAGTAATGGAGGGGGCTAGATTGAGATGTAGGTAGTTGTTATTTAGGAGAAGCCCAAAACATCTAAGAAAACAGGCTTTTTTAGGTAATTAAAGTGTTTTGCAGGTCAGCCGCACTGTCACATGTTCCCTTAAGTGGCCACAGTGGGGTCGTTGGGAACACAGGTGCATAAACACGCCCGATACAGGAGGGATCGCACAGCGTTCAGAGAGCAGGTTTCCCTCGATGAGCTGTGTCGCCCCGTCAGGTAAACAGCAAACAACACGGAAAGAAGAAACAAGTTCCGCGCCTCCCTGACTCAGTGAAAACTCGATGAGATGGAGAAAAGCCACAAAATGGCTCCGTGACTCACTGGACAGCCTCTGTTAGCTGTTTTCCTGGTGCCTGTTTTCCTGACAGCATGAAAAAATCCAACTCCCTTTCTAAGAGAGTTTCCGAAAGTCTCCATGTTTATAGAGGGAGTAGGATTTGCCTCTGGTCGTCAAACGGCTGTTCCACCTCCAGGTAGGAAGATGAAAAAGGGGAGCAAGGGGGTTTGGGGGCAGGAGCACAAAAATTAGGACTTTCTTCAAAGTGACCCACAGACTGTGTTTACATCTGATTGGCCAGACCTGTGCCACATGGCCACCTGTAGCTGCAAGAGAAGCTGGGAAGTGTATTTTGTTAGTTAGACATGTTGTCTTTCCAACTAAAAAACAGAGATCACTTCATAAGGGAAAAAGAGAAATAGATTTGAGTCAGGCACCTAGTAATGTCTGCCACTGGGAAGGAGCTCAGGTCCCAGTACACGGAAGCTGAGTGATTCTGAGAGGTCAAAGCGAGCCTGTTTTCAACAGCCCGTTGGCACTGTGAGTGGTTTGTGTCCTGCGCAGCCATCTCGCTGTCAGCTGTCCACAGGAACCATACAGATGTTTACCTGGAGAGCCCCAATTTCTGCCAAGCCCCTCTCCTAATTATTCTCTGCACAGTTTGTGGAGGGAATAGATCTATCTTAGGAGCTAACAAAATAGCTTTAAGGGTTGGCGTACATTTTGTCATGGAGCATCTGAAAATAACTCGGCTCTGAAGTTTCATGATGAAGTTGTCCTCTGGCGATTGAGTAAAAATAAGTCTTTATCCATTCATCAGCACACGTTGAGCCAGGCTCTTTCAATGACTGAGTGCTAGCTTATGCATCTTCTGAGGGGTATTAACCCTGAATAGCCTGTCTACAGAGAAGACTCAGGTTGATTTTGATGTTCATCAGAAAAGGAGGCTTCCTTCTGTTCCTGAAATTCTGGATTCGTTGGTTTGACCCAGTCAGTGAGATCTCGGGGCTGTGGGCTCCAGAAACCTACCAGGGTCAACCCAAAAGAATGGTCGTGTGTATTCGAGTTGCATGAATGGCATTTTCTCGATAACAATTTTGCAATTCAGGTCTGTCTATAAGTGTTTCTGTTTGAAACTCAACAAAATCATGATTTGATCCACTGAGGCATTTAAAAATTATTTCTTCACCAAGGCCCCACTGTCCCCATTTTCCTTCTTTCCTTTGTTGCTCTAAATTTACCATTGTAAAACCTGGTGCAGTCGATGAAATTATACCGCCTGTTTTCATCACTGAGCATTCAGCCAGGAGGATCATTTGCTCCATTTAGGAAATTCGTAGAGATCTTTTCACATCTTCATTAGAACCAGGTTTCCTTGTGAAGCCTTTGGTACTTGGAGAGAGGGTTAAAAGAAAACATTAAAAATAGATGCTTCCGTGAAGGAGCAGGGTGCACTTTTCAGGACAAATACCCGTAGTTGATCTGGTGTTTGTGTTGATGGTTTTTCTTTGAAAATGTCATGGAAACGTCAGAAAACAGCTAGGATGAAAACCTATACCCACTCTGGCTGCATGTGGCTTCCAGATGTGATCAGGAAAATCACTTTTGAAACGTGCTCGGTTATGCCAGAATAACTTCTGATCCTCAGATATGCTTGTAGTGGTAAATAAACCCTAGCAAGGGTTTTCAACTAAATTCAGAGAGTCCACATTAAAAAAAGGGTCTTCAAAAAAATGTATAATAACAATCGTTAACAACAGCCTACCTGCAGACTTCTCGGGAACAATGAGCTGTTCACGGTTAATTGCATGCAGACAATGGCCATCTGCATCTGTAATCTAAGAAATGAGATTAACAGTAACCAAGAAAAGCTGATTACAAACATAGTTTAGAACCAAAATTTTAGCCCAGCAGAGCAGATCCCCGCGCCGAAAGGTGGCTCACTGCTTTTCATCAGTACTCAAGGACAAAATAACAGTACAAGCAAATCATTTCGAAGGGAGCTGTAATCAGACTTGACTTGCGGTGGTTAACTCCCCTCAGGACTGCGGTTTTCATTTCCATGTGGGAAACTGGCGTCCCCAGAAAATGAAATGTCAGAGGATCACTTGTCAGGTGATTAGTTCAGTAAACTGGAGAGGACTGACCTTTCCCAGGAAACTGCTGATTTGTGACCAAGTTTAATGCCAAGGCGAGAGCCACAAGCGGGGTTGCATTTCACCCTCGCCTCTTTCCTGAGGGACACCCGTTAGGAGGTCTCATTCCCGATCTTGCACAGGCGGGCAGCCTCGCTACACCTCATTTCTTTGGTAAGAGAAGTTGAAGCGCTCCTCCTTCCCAACAGAAAACCTATGGCATCATCATAGTGGTATAAGTTCACAACCAAAATCAGTTAAAATTTCTAGAATGTTCCTAAACGGGTAACAATATAACTATTACTTAATTATTCCATCCTTAAATATTGACCTTAGCTAGATTTTTTTGGTCTAAACTTGACTTTCTAAGAGATAGACATAAATATCAAAGGTAATATGTTTGTTCAGAGACCTTAGAAGGTTCATTTGCAAGGTACCTTTTTTTAGTGGTGGGTCACCTGTGAGCTAGTTGGCCGAAGGCTCGGATTGAGTGTCACTGTTGCTATGCTCTTGTGCAAACCTGTACGGGGCTCCCAGGAGGTGTGACCTCTGTGAGTTTTCCATCCATTGGGAGGACTCACTATAGGACTCACCTGACAGATGTTCAGAAGAGCCTGCTTTATGCCAGGCCCCGTTCTAGGCATCAGGCAGACACGGTTCCCTCTACTCATGGAATTTACATTTTAAAGAACAAAAATACAGAATTTAAACAAATAACTTAAAAAAAAAAAAAAAAATTCAACCTGGCTGGTGTAGCTCAGTGGATTGAGCGCGGGCTGGGAACCAGAGGGTCCCGGTTCGATTCCCAGTCGGGGCACATGCCTGGGTTGCAGGCCAGCTCCCCAGTGAGGGCCATGTGAGAGGCAACCATACATTGCTCTTTCTCCCTCTCTTTCTCCCTCCCTTCTCCTCTCTCTAAAAATAAATAAATTAAAAAAAAAAAAAAAAAAAACAAATTCAGATCACGGCACACAGCATTTGGAGGCCTCCTCTAGAAGGGAATCGAGGAGAACCTATCGGGGCAGCAGGCTGAGCTGAGCCCGCCCTGCGTGACAAGAGAGGCGTCCATTGAAGAGCTGGTGCCTGGTTCCAGGCAGAGCAGCAGCAAGTGCAAAGGTCCCAAGATGGAACAAAGAAAGATGTGTTCCGAGAATAGATAAATAACAAAGACCCTTCACAAACCTTCAGAAAATGGTAGTTGGGCGCAGACTGTGAAGCAGAAGAGGGAAACTGGGTGGAGGCAGTCAGAGAAGGCTTTGGGAGGAGGTGGCCTGGGTGGGGGCCTTGAGGTGTGTTTGGAGCCTATGCTGAGAGGAGGTGAAGTTGAGTGAGGGCTCTTTCCAGTGGGGGAGAGGCCCGTGAGCACAAACACCAGGGCAGGCTCGTGGGTGGGCAGTTCACAGAGTCCTGTGGTGAGGAAGGACACAGACAGTTAGATCGTGGCCAGACTGCGGAGGCAATGGTGGGCCCCCAGGGGGTTTCAGCAAGGGAGTGATGTGGTGCTGGTAGTGGATCATGGAAAGGAATCCGATCGGGCTGGACTTCGGAGTGGGGTAGGAAGCCACCAGGAGACTGGATATGTGGCTCTAAAGCCCTGCTTTAGGGCGGTAAAGTGGGGTTAGCATGAAAGGTCCCGTTCAAGAAAGATGCCCAGCCACGGATCAACAGCCCAGCTTGTTCAGTTACCTGTAGAGAGACTGAAAAGCTCTCCCAGCGTGTCTCTGCCCATATGACACTTTTGAGGAGGAGCAGGAAAAAAGGACCAAACAAGGTCTCTCTGGAAAGAGTGTTCTAAATGTGCATTGTCCAACACAGTAACCACTAGCCATCTGTGGCTATTTAAACTTCAGTGAATCGAAAGTAAATGGAAATTCAGAAATTCAGTTCTTTAGTAGAAGTCACCCTATTTCAAGCACTCACCGTGTAGCTAGTGGTGACTATACTGGACAGGACAGATGGGAGGCGTTTCCGTCGTCGCGGAAGGCCCCCTCGGACACTGCTGAGCTGGATCATCAGTTTCTCATGAGCAAACCTTTTGCTTTCTCTAGATCATGGGAAAGTCTCCCGCGGTGTTTTACACCGCACGCCACCTTCCCTGTTGCAACTCCAGTTTGTACAGATCATACCCACTTACGGATGCCAGTTAGATTCTTGGTGAAATTACATTGGTTTGGCTGTCAAATGCTGTGGGCTTGACAAAGGATAATAGAAAAATTACCTCCAGGAGGAACAGAATGTTTGAATTGCATGTGTCCTGGAGGCTGAGTAAAACATCGGCCCGATTTAATTTCTCTGGAACAGACCGTGATACCAAGAGGACCGCACGCTCCGAAGCCCAGACTCGTCAGAACAGCCGGGACAGCAGGAGTCCTCTCTCTGCTGCCCTGTTCAAACCCTTCCCCTCGCGTCCTTGACCCCATGCTGTTGCCCTCTAGTGGGAGCAAAGGGTATCTGTTTTTCGGCTCCAGCTTGGACATATTAAAAATGGTAGAAATAGAGATTTAGAGAGATTAAAGATGGCTAATGCCATTACCATTTATTTCCATCTCCTGACAGCCTGCTTCTTCATATTTTATCTTTTTTCCTGTTCTCAAAGGAAAATAGTCTGTTCTGCTCTATGTTCCTTGAGTGCTTTGAAGAAAAGTGGGTTTGGGCATCTGTACTGATGCCCAGAGTGAGTCTGCTTGCCCAGGGTGTTGCGGTATCTGCCCAATGTTGGTGCAACATCTGGCACAGGTTTGGACCCATCCATTGAGTTAAAAGACATGAGCTGATGTCCTGATTTAACCACTTACCAGCTTTGGATCTTGCTGAAATCATTTACCTACCTGGGCCTTGGTTTTTTCATCTTTCAACTGGGGACTGTCCCCCTTTGACCCTCTGCAGCCATTGAACAAGACGAAAAGCAATAACGCAAGCCTTTTTGAGAACTAAGCCAGACTCCATTAAGTTTTCCTGACCCCCTTTTCCCGTCCCATGGCACCCTGTTAAAAAGGACGGATGGACAGGTAAACTGGACATTTGTTTCCCAACCCTCTGCCTACAGGTGGAGCGCCGGGGGTGGGGGCTGACATTGAATTAGTGACAGGTCCCACAAGCTGCCATTTGGTTTTGCTGTATAATACTTCCCTTTTCTTTTAAATGTCGGCTTTTTCTAAGGTTAAGCCAGTTAACAGGAAGAAAAAACTTTTTTAGAATACTGTGCATCACAGTACTTCTATATATCCTTAAATAAAAAGAGGTCTGTGCGCAAATGCACTTCAATGGGACGTCCCTCCCCCCTTTGTTCCTGTCACCCTGCTGTAGCCTCCCTCTGCAGGGCAGGGACAAACAAGCACTGAGACTAAACCCTTGGGTGGGGACAGACAGCACTGAATTTCTGCCTTAATTGTAACAACTGTTTGCTTCAAGTGGAAATATTAGCATGTTCTACACGATATTTTTGTTAAGATGCTTAACTTAAAACAAGGAAATAAAACAGTAAAACAAATTTCAAATGTGCATAGGCGGTTTCCACTACCCTAAGGGCAAACTTCGGCTTTTTTATGAGAGCTGAGCACAGAGAGCCGGCCGTTTGAGATGAAGGATTGGAGGTGCCTGATGCAGTCCTGGGAGGCAGCTAAACTAGGACTATTTTTGTCACTCTTTAGATTGACCTCTGGGAGGCATTGCTTAGAATGCATTTAAAGTCACAGTTGGAGGAACGCTCATTAGTGTTAACTCCTATTGTTTAAAAAAGGAGCGAGAGAGTGAGCATAGAATGCATGTGTTTGGCACGGGTGTGTGTGCTCCAGAATCACCAGCACACAGCAGCCTGAGGCAGAGACGCTGGACTAAAATTCGAAGCAAAATGCAGAGTTTGCACAATAGGCAAATGCTGAAGGGCAATTCAGTTGTACCTGTGACAGTGCTTTGCATGAGCGAAGGCCAAGGTGGAAGTCTTTTACCCAGTCACATCCATACACCCAAACCCAGGATAGCAGCATGACATCAATGTCAGAGACTATAGTGCGCCAAAATAATCGATTTCGTAAATGTGTGAGATGGTCTGCTGCCTTGTGGCTTCAGCCCAGCCATTTTTAACTGACAATCGGTTGGAGATTCACCATCCAGAAAATGTGCTGTCACTGTTTCTGAGCCCCCAGTGTTAGAAAAAGGAAAGAAAAGATGTCGGTAGAAAGAACAGTAAATCCTCGAGGACAAGGAGGGAAGACAACGTCAGCCCTCATTTTGGGGAGGCTCTCAGCAGGCACTGAGCAAATAGGAGCAGCGGGACTCAAGGACAAACGCCTGCACCCAACAAACATCAAGTCCAAACCCAGAGTTCCATGGCACTTTGCAGCCGAGATGTAACACTGGCTACTTGTAAGCTCACCCAGAGCAACCAGAGTGCCTTGGTCAAAAACAGATTTTTGGGGTTATAATGGATGAGTAGCTTTTAAATTTAATATTTTCTGTTCAAATTTTGGCCCTGGGTTTCCACTTCTGCCCTTTATCCTGAGGAGCTGATAAGACCCTTGCATAGTATATGCTCACAGACACTTGTGGTAGTATTGTTTACAGTAGTGTGATAATGACATTGGGAACAGCCTAAACGTCCAGGAATGGGGGATCAGGTAAGTCAATTATGGTGCATCTGTTCGATGAACTGTCATACAATATGATACTGCTTTATGTGTAGTCACATGAAAAGATGTTTAAGATGAGCTGTTAGTTTTTCTTTTTGAAGGGAAATCGAGAGACCCAGTCTATTTAGGATGATTCCTAAGAAAACACACACACACACACACTTTCTTGAATGAAACATACCAAAGTATTTACATATGTATAGTTTTCCTGTCTACGTAACAACATTTTCTTATAACAAATATGATTTTTATCTACATAAATGAATATGTGAATAAACAATTGAAAATTAATACGTGGCCGAAAATGATTAATATTTTACCATAGGCTGCACATTTTTAAAAATAAAACATGAGGTTATAACTGAAAGCACCCTTTGACATAAGGAAGTAACTATCTCTTAACCAGGGTTGGGGAGGGCGTTGCCACTTGGGAAATATTTACCGGGAGTAATGACCAATCTGTATAAAGAATCAAAGGCACCTGAGGAAAGAAAGAGTCCTGTCCCCTTTGGACTTGGCAGTCAAGAAAGAGACAGGGAGGCACCTTCTGCCTCCTCTGTTGTGTTTAATCAGTTGAACAAATACCAGCTGCTGGAGAATCTCCCAGCCTCATAGGGAGGCATAAAAATCAGCCTCCTTGCAAATAACGTCATGCTTTTTCAAGTCTGTGGCAAACATAAGTGCCGCATCTGGGACATTATTATCTACCTACCACCAAATTCTAGGCTCCAGAATTTATCCCGTGCCATCTGAGTGTCAGACAAGGTTTCTCACATGACCAGCAACCCCATTCTGTCTTAACTAAATTAAAGGTGATAGGATCTTGAATGCTCCTGAATAAATATGCTGCCATTTATTTCTGATTTGTTCTTAGATGTCACATAAACTTGGCCATGGATTTCTTTTTTAGGAAACAACTAACTTTGTTCAGGGCTGGCAGGGATGCTTCTTATATTCCTGCTTTATTATACTTTCGAACTATGGCACTGGAGCTAACTAGATCTTTAACTAGCACAGACCGTATTTGGTGCTAAAATAAATTGCTATAAAAGTTTATCTAAAGAACAGATCAGTGATTGCCAGAGTTAGGGGTGAGGGAGGGTATGATGGCACCCAGCAGGACAAGGGAGCTTCTTTGTAGTGACGGAGCTCTTCCATGTCATGGCTGTGAGTGTGACAGGATCGCGTAGAACTAGACACGCAGCACACGCAACGACAGCACTTAGAAACCAGGGGGCCCGTTGTGCCTGTGGCCAGATTTGGATTGTGGACTGTGGTTCGGTAAGAGACTATCACTGGGGGAGGCTGGCAGGAGGGCCACACAGGAACTCTGCCCTGTTTTTATCTCTTGTGAATCTAAAAGTATTTCCAAATAGAAACTTAAACTCTTAGGCGGGCAATAAATAATTTTAAAAGTGAAATGAAGAAATTTGCTAGCTAACTAGGAAATAATAGGCTTTGTGATTTGAATATTTGCCCATTTTAAACATCTTATTTTAGTGTTAGAATTTCAGACTAACCCATCAAAGATTGATAATTGATAAGACATCAACTTATGTCAAGTTTTAGTCTGGAGATAGGGACAACATAGAAAATTTTTTACCAGTAGGGAGATGTAGCTTTTGTATGATATAGCTTTTAATTAAGATTTTACCTTTATTGATGGCGAGCGGTACCACAAATCTGCATCGTGATCTCATCTCGGCACCTTCTCAGCAGGTTGCTGGAGAAGCTGTAGACACAGCCACTGCCCACCAGACACAGCAGCTATGCCTTAGTTTCTTCAACACACGGAGTCCGTCCCGCCAGCGGCATCTCACGAGCCAGTTAAAACACAACCTGATAACATTCAGATAGGAGTCGTGGTATTTCGGATTACATAGGTAGTGTATGAGTTCATTTTTTTTAATGTAAAGCTTTTCAGATAATATTTAATGGCACCTCTCACTGTCCTCTGCAAAGCCAATCTGTCCCCACACTTGCCCAGAGGCATGTTACTTATATATCTCTCCTGCTATGTTGTTTTTCTGTGTCTGGAGGTTACATTTAATCCTGGTTTTGGCATAAATGTCAGTATATTTTATGTTTCATTCTGTGGCTTCCTCTTTTCATTAGACACTGTGTCTTGGAGAGCTATGTTGTTAGGGGAAGATCTAGCTCATTTGGTTTAGCTCGCTACAGAGTATTTTTTAGTATAAATATATTATGGTTTATTTAGTCATTGCCTTGCTGGTAGAGATTTAAAGAGTTGTCAATTCACATATAATAATTAAAGCATCTTGCATCTCTTGACAAAGGACCCGTAAGAATCTTTCTACCAGCAAAGCCTGATTTGACAAGTTAGTCCAACTGTAATGGTGAATGTTATTCATGAGGAAAAAAAATAGGGTACATTAACGTAAAAAATTAACTGTCGCCAGACCTGGAAGTTCCTTTGTTCTTTCTTAGAGCAGGCAGTATTCAGCAAGGCCAGTGTAATCAAAGGCAGAGCACGCTCCCTCAGCCCAAGCAAAGAGTCACCCAGGCAGACTCAGCAGCCGGGGAAGGGCTGGGGGTGCCCGGCTCAGAACATGACCACCAACGTCATCACCGTAGTGACACCTAAGTTACATGACATCATCGTGGTCACAAGGTCTGGTGTGGGGAATAGTCTCATGTTAACAAAAAATTTTAAATAGGAATTTTTTAAATCATAGAGTTAAAAAAAAAAAAGCTTGCTTCCCAAGAAATTAAAGATCACAGCAATGTTGCCAGGTTCGCCTTCAGATCAACATCTTCTTGGTGTCACTCGTGCGGTCAGCATGTCGGTGACATTTAGACCTAAGCTTGGCTTACAAGCGTGATTGATTCGTGAGAACACGTCAGATGGTGAAGGGGGGGGGGATTTTCCTTGATATTCAGAGGGAGCAGCTTGAAGCAGCCACGACACAGGGCCTCACTCTGTTAAAAACCATCTCTTCCAGAAACCTGTAAAATCTGAACTCCAGCCCTGATCATAGCCATTTGGGTGCTGGAAGCGAAACCTGGGGTGGGGGGGCGGTTCAGAAACATTCAAATATGGGTGGAAAACTCAAGCCAGGATGACCTCTAGCAAAAAGCCGGCCGTTATTCTCCTCGTCATTCAAAGCAATGCACATTCCAACATCAACATCCTCATCAAAAAGCATCCCTGACCACCGGCCTCCTGGTGTTCTGGAGGTGTCCCATTGCGCATTGCTGGCTTATTCTCCATCCACGAAGACTGAAGTTCTAACTTACCTAGAATATCCCTTCCCGATGGTTACAGTTAATAAAAAAAGACATCTAAGGAGATTTAAGGCCCAAACAGCATCAGAATTTGGTGCAGTGCAGATCTGTGGGTTTCCTTCTAACACATGACAAAGCGGTGGTGATGGAGGTGGTGGTGCTGCCGATGAAAGACTTTGAAAGTCCTGGGGGAAGCGCCACCGAGAGATGTTTCAGAAGAGGGCTGATGACGTCGCTCCGTTGTAAAGCTAAGGCATGAGAAACAGACTCCTGGTGCTTTCCACAGGGCTTGACATTTTCCTTTGTTATTTTTTCAATTAAAGCGTTTAACAGATCAAGGGTGTGCAACCTTTTGGCATCTCTGGGCCACACTGGAAGAGTTATCTTGGACCACATACTAAACACATTGCAACACGTAATCACAAAAAAAATCTCAGTGTTTTGAGTAAATTTACGATTTTGTGTTGGGCCACATGCACAGCCACCCTGGGCCGCAGGTTGGACGCCTGTGGTAGACTTGTGGATTCCACTTCATTCGTGCCTATGAACACTGGTTTAGTCAAAAGTTTCCTTTTCTCCCCAACCACGTGTAGGACAGAAGCATCTAAGCTGAATGTTTTTCACTTTCATTGTAATGTTATGTCAGGCTTGTGACATAGGACAGCAGGTTTCAGACCCCAGTTCATAAGGGGCTGCCCATGCGTGGACGAGGCGCAGGGGAGGTTCACGTGACCAGCACTACATGGGAGGTGTTACTGACTTGGTAGTATCAAGGCTCGGTGTGTGTTGTGACCCTAACCAAGGTGTAGCCAAACTTAACTTACACGTGAGGTAACTTTATCAAGAACCCTCCAGGGAGCAGTGATAGAAGGACGCTTTGTAGAAGATTTAGTGGTTCCTTTCGCAGGCTGACGGTCCACCATGTATGAAGCACGACATGATTTTTGGAGCATGTTAGGGCAGATTCCTGCACCCGGGGGGCTTTGCAGCCCCAGAGGAGCCTGCTCTGTTTTTTCTCCTTTTTCATTTTGGTTGCCAGAAAGCTTGGCGATCAAGTTGCTACTTAAAACTTAATTGTCAGCCTTGGTTCTGGTCCAGTTGCAAATTCAGCCCTTTGCTTCTGGAACGCTGTCAGACTGCGGGTCTGAACCCCAGCAGGGGGTGCGTGTATGAAATGATGAAAAATGGGAGCGGAGGCACCTGGACCAGTGACCGTCTCCAATGGCAGAATGTGGAAGTGGTGTGAAAATGACAGACACAAAATGCTCTGGAAGGTCCAAGAGACGAGGAGGATTGAGGCAGTGTCCTGGGAGGAGGAAGTGGCCCTCGTGACTGCATTTTATAGGTGTTTCAGCAGGTGGGCTCTTGCCATGGGGTGGTTATTACCAGGTAGAGGGAACAACCAAAGCAAAATGGGAGAAGCCCAAGTGCTCTCTGGGGATCACCCAGTGAAGGATTCAGTGTCAAGGTTTACAAGTGCAAGAAAGAATCTGAAGGCCTCATCATCCATTAAACGCTTCTTCTCACAACCTGAGGACAGGTGCGACTTGTCCTGCTAAGGACACCAAAAACTCAGTTCCTCTCCACCCGCTCCCTGGCCGCCCAGAGCCTCCTGGGGGTGCCTTGGCACTCGCTGTTCATCCGATTCACGAGCACCTGCCCAAAACCTACTCTGGAGTCAATGGGGGACAGCTGGTGCCTTGACCTCCTTGTCTTCCCATCAGGTTACAGGTGTCACCATAACTTACACACCTCTCACTGCCCCCGGCCCCTGCGGGCACCTACTTTGTGGGAGGCCTCAGGCACCCGTGCCTCAAAATGGTTTTTGTTTTGAAAAACTGATCAGAAAATTTTGGAGAGAGTGTGAGTTTCCTTTATGTAGAGAAAAGCCCCCTGATTCTACTTTTCAGACAGATCCTCAGGCTCATCCTCCCGTGACCCCTTCACGTGAGATCCAGGGGCTGAGCATCTGACAGACAAGCTGTGAATGGTCTTTGGTGGGGCTCTGATTGTGCCCGTGATGTGGACCTGGCAAACCGTGCTGTAGCCCCCACTCAGTAAACAGCGTATGTAACTCTTACGCTGCTCAGTACAGATGCCTGCGCTGGCATCACGCGTGTGAGCCGGTGGAGCGCTGCCCCGGTGCCCATTGGCGCCCTGGCTCTGTGGATACGCTGCGGTTACGTAAGAGGTATCACTGGGGAAGGCTGGCTGAACACTGCATGGGAACAGTCTGTGCTATTTTTGTGCATCCTTACAAGTCTTAAATTATTCCAAAATAAAAATAAAAAGTTTGTTGTTTTCTTTGTGAGAGCAAGATGACAGAATCAAAGCGATCATCTGGTCCAGTTTTCAAACGTCGTTTAGCAGGGGCCTCGCCCGTGCGCTCCCCACCTCACGCCCCCAGCGGCCCCCGGGCACCCCCTGGCCACGGCAGGGCTCTGTGAAGTGCCACTTTCAAGAGGCTCATCCAGCCCAACGCTTTCCGGCTCCAGGTGAGGCAGGCAGGGCCCGAAGAATTGAAGCACCCTGCTGCTTGGTGACCGTGGGTAGACACACGAGCCTGGGGAGTTCTTCAGTGCACTCACGCTCCGCAGTCACCATTAACTCACAGCTCCTTAGCCAACGCTGTGGTTTCTTCTCTCAGATAAGGCGAGGTCATTTCGGCTGGAGGTTTCACGCTCCTTCGATTGGTCTACAGTGTATGGGAGATGCCCTCCCCAACGTGGTCGATCCAGGGCACAGCCGGTCGGGCTGGCAGGCGGATTCACGATTTACCACGCTGATGCGGGCCCCAGCTTGTGGGGTCCATGGCATTGTGGTGGAGACACAAGACAAACTCACATGGACTGCTGAGTCCTGTGGAGGAAAAGGGAAGGCACGGCCACTCTCTCAAGAGGAGAGGGCCCCACCCTTTGCCTTGACAGGCTTTTAATTGCTTTTCTGGGTACATTACATGGAGGATGGTCCTCATTGACTATGCACAGGTTCACTGTAGGTGATTACCTTTTACAGATAACAAAGGAAAGAACGTTGCTAATTACTGCAAAGAGAAGGATGTTACAGATCCAGGGGAAAAGTGGTTGAACGGTTGCACTCCATACTTGGGAGGTTTAGTGCAGACTTTAGGAAGTTACTTTAGAGATGTTCAGTAAACGTTCGTTGCCTCAATCCAGGGTGAGGGAGTTTTAGCAAAAGCAAGTCTCATAGCGGCCTAGGTATACAATGACGGCCTGATTCCCCACGGGAGAACCTATCTGTGGTAATGGGTTCTATGTCGCTTTCCACTGGCCTTTCCAAGTGGGAGCTGGGCCCGTGCCATGCAGAACAGTCTCCTATACCACTCAGCATGGGGCGTGGGCCTCGGAAGGCCAGTCTTCGGCACACAGCAGAAACTGGGGACCTCAGAGGAGGCCCCTGGCTTCTAGCTACTTTGGCATCTGCTCTGACCACTGATGAGGACCGAGGCTAATTAGCTTTCCTCTTCCTTCCAACTCAGGCCCAGGTCACTAAAGGAGGGGAAATGTTGAGCACCTTGGCTTACTTCCAAGGTTAATATAATTGCAATCATCTTCTCTTGTATTTGTCTAGGGATTTCCAGGTTGCGAAGCCCTTACATGTTCCCAAGTTAAGCCTCACTCCCAGCTGTCACAAAGGCAGACTGGCTTTCTTTCTGCTTCATAAATAAGGGACATGACCTTTCCAAGGTCACTCTCTGAGTTTGTGTCAAGACTGGAGTCAGAACACAGGTCTCCAGCATCCTGGTCAGTGGTCTGGTTATGGGGGAGATCTTGTCATTGCAAAGCACCTGCCCAAGAGTGATGATCAACACACAGGTGTTGTTGTCCTTGTCATCGTGAGCACAGTTTTTGGCCACTCGTGATTTTGAAGTATGAGGACCCCAAGACTTAGTCGTTCTCCAGACTTACCCAGGAGGTGAAAGCGAACGTTTCCTCTCTTCCTACGCCTCCAAATGGTTAGAGCCTGAAGATACCAAATGGTGGGTGCATGAGTAAGACTTAGATTTTCCTGAAAAGTGAAACCAGTTCCCATGTACCACATCCACAGGAACCCATGTGACAACCGACCCACGGGTCAGCCGCCCTGGAGCTGCCTGGCAGCCCAGGCCCCAGCAGGCTGCATGTCCACTTCCATATTTGTTTACTCGACACCCACAGTCGGTGCCTTGCTACTGAGGGGGAAACTGGCTGTGTCCTTCCCCCCGGCATCCTCTTTGTCCTCCCCGTGGTAGGACATGACCTTGGCTGTCCTCATGGGAACTTGTACTGGAGACTGTCACTGGCCTCTTCCCTTGACATTCTTCCTAACATCCTAGGACATTGGGGAAAGCAGAGGGACAGCTTTAAAGCCCATACATACTTCAGACCGTATTCTCAGCTGCTACTTCCTAGGAAAACTAACCTCCCAAGGAAGGCGTTGATTTTTCACACCCCGAGAGACACTCAGAAAGTAAACTAGCGACTGCCTCAAGCATATCGTTAAGCATATTGTTAAGCATCTACACAGGTGGGCACCTGCACCTGTTAGGCACCTACTACAGACTTGGTGAGTGACCTTCCAAAGCAGCAGCTCTCAGTCTTCAGTGTGCTCGCCACACTAGGGTCACCTGCCGGGTGGTCTGGGGAGGGGGAAGTGATTTCATTTCCAACCAGTTCCAGGTGACGGTGGTGCTGTGCAGGGACCGCACTTTGGAAACCACGGTTGCAGAGCAGAGACTGGCCCCAGAGTGAGTATTTTAGGCTCGGTGGGCCATGCGGGCTGCATCACAGCTCCGCCACTGTAGCAACGGAAAATATGTAAATGAACGATCATGCCTAAATTCCAGTGACAGTTTATTTATAAAACAGGTGGTGTTCTCATTTCCAAAAAAAATAAAATTGTGTTGCAAATATAAAAATAAAAATTAAAGCTGTTAAGACCAGAGCCTCATTCTGAATGGATTTCTGAACACTCTCGGGTGGGAATCAGCGTTAAAGGCGCAGATGTGTTCAAATCCCATCTCTGCTATTCAGTGGCCATGTGACTTTGAAGGTCACTGACATCTCTATAGGATGAGGGTAATAATTATGCAGTGAAAATCGGGGGAAATGTTAACATTTGTCAAGTCTGGGTGGTGCTTACATGAGTGTTTGACTTTATTATTCTTTATGTTCCGCATGATTGAAATATTCGCTAATTTTAGAATTTGTGTCTTTAAAAAGTATGTGACTTGTACGTGGCTTAGACCTTAGGTTCCAAAGCCAAACAAGTGATCGGTTATAAAGTCGAAATCACCAGTGCCTAGGCTCTTAGAAAGTCAGAAGCCAGGAACATCTTTGTGTGTGTTTGCATTTGAGAAACCCTAGACTACGGGATAGCTCGAGCTGGACACGTCTGAAATGCAGCCCTTGGCCTCCTTCCCGTCCCCAAGCCCTGCCCCTCGGTCCCCTTCCTGAATCCATTAATGGCAGCTCCGTCTTCACATGTGCTCAGGACACAAAAGTGTCATTCAGGAGGAGGAATACGATGAGGGAAGGTCCTGATATGGACATGTGGAGGACAAATAAATGGTTTTATAGCCCAGATAGGAGAGAAATGTCTTTTAGCTCAACCCCCTGCTTGTATGTACTAATCAACAGAGGCCCGAGGAGCAGAGGAGCTTCCTCTCTCCATGGATTTACCCGCCTGGCACTTTACTGTGGTTGACTGGTTTGGTCCACATAATAGCCACTTAAGACAGGTGCTGTTGATTTCCTAGTTTATAGATGAGGCAGGAAGGATAAGTCGTGGGTCTGGGGTCACACTTGTGGGAAGAACAGAGCTGGGGTTTGCACCCAGGCAGCCTGACCACGGAGGCCATGAGCTTAAGTCACTGTGGCGTGCTTCATAGAATGTGTGCTTCCCTGTCCACCGGTGATCTGTGGACTGAGGAACAAAAGCGCTGCTAGAAAATGAGCTGCCTCGCTGTCCCTTCGGTGACATGTGCGGTGTGCCCGGGGACAGAAGGAAGCTGTAGCAGCTGTGTCTAGTGCGTTTCTAACTTCCCCCAACCGTGCTGGTACTTCCCTGTGCAAATGCACGGGATGCTTTGGAAACAGCGCAGAAGCAGGATGATGTCCCCGTTGGGGGTGCATAGCTGGTCTTACCGAAACCTTGCCCGCCAGCAGGTTGCCCAAATTCAGTCTAGCTTCACAAACACACCCTGATTTTGCGCCTCCTCTGTGCTGGACCCTGGGGATGCAGAGATACCGCAGTATCTAAAGCACTGTGCTTGTCCTCAAGCACCTGGATGACTATGGGGCCAGAAGCAATATCTTTGGCGGGAACCCAGCAATATGTAAATTGCCTCAATGCATCCCGTAAAGAGAAGAAATATGTACATTGGTTACATGGCCCAGGACAGGCAGCCTATTAAAATGTGACATGGCCAAGTTGCCACCACCCATCGTGTGTCCCCAGAGAGCAGGGCACACTCTGATTCCACCGACCTTGACACAGGGATGGGGAGTGGTGGGGCCTGACATTGGGTTAGCCCCAAAATCTGGTCCTCTCATGCCTGGCATGAGCAGTGTGCTTCTTCTCCCCACAGGATCCCAGGAGCAAGCACAAGTTCAAAATCCACACCTACGGAAGCCCCACCTTCTGTGACCACTGCGGGTCGCTGCTGTACGGACTCATCCACCAGGGGATGAAATGCGACAGTAAGTGAGCTTTCCTTTCCAGCCGGTGGCGAGGCTCCGAAGCAGGTGCCCAGAGCTCCCCGGGCACTTCAGGGGAAGTGTTCAGTAACACTTCAGCGCCCACTCGCCAACAGAGAAAGTCACTCGGATTTATAGCACACTGATAAAGTGTAGGATTTTTCCACTAATAACGTTCTGGTTTGTCAAACTACTTAATTGCCTAATTATGGACCCCAAAAAGCACCCGATTTATAAATGAAGTTGGTGCTCTCCCAGTTTTTCATGGTGAAATCTTCAACGACGATGAAATGCAGGCTAGTCAGACCGCAAAGCCAATGTCGTGTGCTGAAAAAAGACGCCGCACCTCCAGATGCCGCATTTGGTGAGGCTGCAAAATAAGCGAAGCCACCATAGTCATTATCTTCCTATGTTTCTAATTAGTGGGCGGACCGTGGAAAAATCCAGTAGGTTCTCCTTAAACTGAAACCACACTGAAAATAAAACCCAGACTGGTGTCTCCTTAAGTTCGCTCGCCCTGCGTGGCCATGGGCAGCTCAGACTCCTGTGAGCCCAGCTGGGAGTGAAGTCACTGAAAACACCAATGAGGAAGACCTTGGTCTCCTCCACCCTCCTATTCTCTTCTGTTTGTATCTCCATCAACCACCAGGAGGAACGAAAAACAACTGTGGAAACTCTTTGCTTTGAGAGTTCTATTTTGAAATTCATTTCCCAGGCTATTTATTTGCTTAAATAAAAGCATATACTTTTAGGACATGAAAGTACTGTGTCTGTTTTTCTAGCAGACAAGGAAGTGTTATGGAAACATCAGCATGTTGTCATTTGTTAATGATTACTATTACGGCCGGGAGCTCTCCTATGTGTATCCTCTATGGAGCAAACGCAGTATATGAAAACAAAGATACATGCACGTTACAAAGTAGCTGGGTGCTTTCCCAGAACGCAGGGGCCCTCCCGCGCCCAGAGCTGTGGGATTTAATAGCCTAACAGAACCTCGGTGCTGATCCAGACCCGTGGCCTGCTGCCTTTCAAGAAACCCTAGGATTCCCAGGACATGGTTTGCAGGGGTTTTGCAAGTGCAGTTCTAAGTGCATTTGTAAATATACTTTTAACTGCTTGAAAACTTGGAATGAAAATGAACACGTGAACGCGTCACACACTCAGCCCTGACAAGTTGAAGGCAGTGTCGGAGACCTGCTGTCCCCCAGCGCCACTCCCTGGGGGGGACGTGCAGTCGAGTCTCTCCTGCTGCACCGCGGGGCTGAAGATGCTCAGGGACTGTGAAGCCTGGAGTTAAACAGTGTGACTGTTTGTGCTCACTCTTCTGTGGGAACCGGGATTTAGGGTGCTGTGCGACTTGAACAAGATACTTACATAAATGAGTTCTTCAGGCAGAACTGAGCATCCCTAAGAGCTGGCTTCAAAATTTTGTTTGGATCAGAGGGCCTTATTGGTTATCCATGAATGTCTTTATAATAAATAAATGGTATAAATTTGAATTTATTAACTGAGTTTATGCTAATAAACTAATACTCATCTGGTTTATATTTTAGGATTCTGCTTAAGATTTTGTTTGAAAAATGAGTTCCATTGCTAAAAAAAATTTTCTAAAAATCAGTGCTTTTTGTTTTGTTTTAAACTCCTTCCCTTGGAGTCCCAGGCTGTCTGGGGCGGCTGCCTGGAGGAGGAGGTGCCGGGACCTGACCCCTCCCCCAGCTTCTGTGGAGAAGAGTCGTCTGCCTGTGCTGTCACACACTGTGGGGTCAGAACACCATGTACGGTTCTGCTTGGTGGGGAAAAAAAAACCAAAAAACTTACCTACCACTTGTCTGGGCCGGGCTCTTCGTTTGCAGAATAAGAAATGAAAACAGAGCAGATAAGCTTCCCACGATACAAAAACCAGTAATGGTGGGAGCCGAGACAAGAGCCCAGCCCGGTGCCCTTCACCCTCCACACCCTCCCTGCTGTCCGGGTCCTTCCCGGAGGCCGTGGCCTTTATTGCTTTTAAGTTTCACATTCTTCCCAGGCACTTAAAGATATTTCACGAGTCTGTATCTTTGCAAAGTCAAGGTTCGTGGCTTTGAACAGTTAGCTTTGGAAATAGGAGCATAACCAGAATCCACGTGTGTGAATCAACCAGTTCTCTCCGCCACGTGTCCAGCATCCTGCCTTCCGTGTTCGATCACAGCAACGAGACATCCTTCGCCGTGCTCTCTGCAATTATTTCACCACATTAAAGCCAAACCTTGAAAACGAAACGGCATGAAGGCTGCACCTTGAAGGTCACAGAAGAGTCTTGTGGCTCCCTATCGAGGGTTTGCGAGGGTTCCAGTGGCCAGCCCTCCTCCGGAAGCCCGAAGGCACCAGGACCAGAGAGCTGCACCACCCCCACAGAGACTCATGTTTGTATTCACACAGGATTCTTTTCACGGAGGCTTCAGTTCTTCGCAGTGACTAGTCTTTTTCTTCAGTCCTCCCCCTGTCTCACCCACGCAATGTCAGCTGGTAAAGAATGGCGTATCATGCCAGGCGTGTATTTGTTTTACTTGGAATAATATTTAAATATTTGAAGAGAGGTTTAAAATATCGAATACAAGTTCTTTATAAAAAAAAAAAAAGCAAAAGCAATGTATTTAAGCCTTCTTGAACATACAGACTTAGCTCAGGAAAATTTTATGAATTTCCTATGCTCAACCCACAGACTCTCACCCTTTCCAAGTGGTGAGCTAGGAAGGCGTAAGAAATTGTTTTGCAAAAAAAGTGTCCTCTGTTTAAGATGTGCATATTATTTGCCTCTGTGTACAAAAGTAGGAATTAGCCTCCGCTTTGTATGCGTTTACCTATGTGAATTTTGTCTACAGTTAAATATTTGAAGCGTCACAGCAGACCGGGCGGGGCATTTTGCTTCAGCTGAGGCTGGACAAACATGGTGTGGCTATTTTAAGGATATTGTCATTCACACGAAGCCTGCGCTGTAAGGGACATCTGCTAACAGCTCTTTATGTCACCAACAACATATAGCAAAGTATCGAGTTCAAGGGTAGCCCGTTTTCACTTGCGCTCCTCCAACCAAAACACTGAGGAAGCGATGGTTCGGGTCCATATGCCCAGCCTCAGCCTTTGCTTTGTTGCTCCACAGCCTGCGACATGAATGTGCACAAGCAGTGCGTCATCAACGTCCCCAGCCTCTGTGGGATGGACCACACCGAGAAGAGGGGCCGGATCTACCTGAAGGCCGAGGTCACTGATGAAAAGCTCCACGTCACAGGTAAGGCACGCTTGTGGAGGCGTCAGGCATGCAGCTTCCCAGGGGGCGTTTGGATGGAGGTTCGGGGGGGGACACCACGGCAGGGCTCAGACACCTGGGCTGGTCCATTGATCCCCGTTAGCACCTCTCCTAGGAGACTGCTCTGTATGCGAGCTCCCAAAGGCCATTCCGAGTCGTAACTCTTGACAGCGTGGCAGGTGCGTTATCCCCTGGTGACACGCGGTCAGGGAAGCCAATGAAGCAAAAATGCAGTGGGTGAGAATGGAGCTGGGGCAGGGCAAGGGGAGGCAGTGGGTGACCCGGATGTTTCCTGGCGTCGGGCTGTGCTGGCCTGGTGAGTCCGCCTCGAGCACAGTGACAAGCAGCCAGTGAGCGTCCATGCGCCCTCTGCGTTAGGCATTGTGCTAAGAACTCCACACAGTTAATTTACTTCGTGCTCACGACTCCCCGGTGAGGAGCCTCGTTTTCCAGAAGAGGAAGCCGAGGCACAAAGAGATGAGTAACTTGCAATGTCACAGAGCAAGTACACAGCCAGGACTGGAACCGAGGATTTGGACTCCATACCCTGTGCTTCTGATGATCCTGCCGCATGCGCCTCCTGCAAAGAGCCCAGGCACGGGACCGGATCCCCCGTTCGCAAGCCAGGACACTGCCTCCCCGGGGCTGTGTCTGGTGGGCTCTGCCACAGCACAGCTTTTCCTGAGGTTGGCCCACCAACTCCACAGGGGGTAAATAACGCACTTGATCGAGTTATCCTGGAGTCGTGCAGGCCCTGGACCCGGTCCAGGGTTCACAGGTACTTGGCGTACCTGCCGCGCCCCGCTCCATGCTGATGTGCGGTTTAGCTCTCAGGTGTCAGCCCTGCTTCCTTGCTCATGGGGCGCCCTCACACCCCTCTCTTTCCTCTGACGAGGGCACTTGTTCTCCATTGAACAGCAGAGGTATTAACGTTGCCATTTGTATTTAGGACTTTTAAGCTATGGTGAAAATGGGAAGGTGAACTTTAATGGTCTTTACTTGTCAATAAAAGAAGATATTATAGGGGAAAAAAAAGATCAAAAGGGTCTATTTAAGGAAAAAAGAAGGAGTTCCAGAGAAAGCTCATTTCTGAAAACACTCTCATATTTTTTTTAATTAAAAAAATAAGCATGCCCTGGCTGATGTGGTTCAGCGATTGAGCGCTGGCCTGCAAATCAAAGGGTCCCTGGTTCAACTCCCAGTCAGAGCACATGCCTGGGTTGCGGACCAGGTCCCCAGTGAGGGCCACGTGAGAGGCAACTACACACTGATGTTTCTCTCCCTCTCTGTCTCCCTCCCTCCCCCTCTCTAATAAATAAATAAAATCTTAAAAATAAGCAAACTTTCTACCCGCAGCCGTCCTCTCAGATAAGAATTCAGGGAAAAGCAGGGGATTTGGAGGTATTGCCAGGAGGGTCAGCGCACAGCCTCTCGGTAACCGTATGAAGCGCAGCAAATGGAGCTGCCAGTCCAGATCGCACTGTGAATGAAATCCCCATTGTCGGCACGCATGGGCTCCCGAGTGCGTCTGCACTGTCTCGGCCTCACACTTGTTTCTCTCTCCTTTCTGCTGAGACTCCTACTTTGTCAAAGTCATGTCTTGGGGGCAGGGAACATGCGATTTAGGAGAAAATTACCCTAAAACATTGTCTCAATCGGAAGTCAGGGATTGAGAAGCATAAAGTGAATGCCTGTTGGCTAAACATTCCAACGTTCTCCCTTAGCTTGATGAAGTGAACTGTCGGCGCTTAACTGTGAGGTTCACGGCCCCGCTAGGCGAGAATGCCTGGGCAGCGTTTGCAAAGGCTCAGCTCTCGTTCGTTTTGCTTCTGGAAACGGAAGAAGGCACACTGTGCACGCCAGGCCCGGCCTGGGGGCTTGTCCTGTAATAAAAGCAGCAACCGTATGGTGCCGCCCGCGTTCTCCAGTCTCTCCTACGGGCCTCGGGAGACTCTGCACAGATGTCTCCTGCACAGAGGGGCACAGAAGCCCTGGGCCCCCAGGGTGGCACGCACTGCACTAGCAGAGAAAGGACAGCAGAGAGTGCGCTCCCAAGGCCTGTCTGCTACTGGCACTACCGCCGCTCAGCGCGGAGCTGGGTTCACAGTGTGGAACCATCATGGGGATGGGTTCCCTTCACTGAGGCACACACAGACGTCTCATGGAAGTCACCACTGTAACTTATGGCAACAATCTAGGCCAAGTCTCTTGAGAATTTGTCTTAAAATGCTTGCATAGACATAGCTCTGCTCAAGGAAGATGAACTCAGCAATCATTTAACAAAGCAGCCACGGCAGCTGACGCTCACTGAGCCCTTTGAACACAAGAGGCACTTTGCACAGCGACTTATTTAAACCTATGTAGAAGTTTATGTTACATTCTTGCTGTATAGCGGAAGAGACTGAGGCACAAAGAAAGTAAATAACTTGTCCAAAATCACACAGAGAAAAACCAAACGCAAGGAAGTAACTAATAGTCGATCATTTCTCTAAAACTTTTCATGTAGAATCACATTTAGATTTTCAGAATTAGAAATTGGCTTTAATGGGAACACAAATATAAACAGTCAAACCACAAACAGTAGAGCTTATGGTCCAAATGCAAAAAAAAAAAAAAAACCTTGTGAAAGTACATTTCCATATACCCTTCACCCAGCACCCCCGCACGATACTAACTTTCTTACGTAACTATAGTGTATCAAAGTAGTCACATTTTTAAATAGTATGTGATAAATTTGTGAAAAATAGGTGCCTGCGTTAGTCGCTAGAAATTGCGTTAAAGAGCCAAAAAGGCATGAAAGTTCTCCCAGTACAAAAGGGCTGCAGGGAGCACAGAGCAAAGGTCCGTTCGAGCAGCACCTGCCTGCGCCTCCTCCCGCCCGGGGTTCAGGCACGAGCCTGTGTTGGCACGTGGCCTAGGTAACAACAGCTCCCACTTTCTGAGGACTTGCAATCCAGAGACTGTTCATAGGACCGGACCTTTTTATTACGTGGAGCACTTTGTATTTATTGTTCCATTGACCCCCTCAAACAGTACAACAAAGTACTATTATTATCTTCCTTTTTGAGATGAGCCAGTGAGCGAAGGGAAGGAAATTGCTGCATATTATAAGGTAGGAACTGATGGGGTGAGGACTGTATCCCAGACCTGACTCCCATACCTATAGGCTATGAACCTCCTGAGTCTTACTTATTAAAGAGTCTCCTTTACCAAATACCAAATCCATGAATATTTGCTGAACCCCTACTCAGCACTCCACATGTTCTTTGAGGTTACGGAAGGTCCAAAGGTGGGACATAGAACCAGGGGAGAAAGAGGAACCCATGAACGAATGAAAGGGCAGTCCACGTCCAAGTATGATTAAATGCTCAGTTACGTGGGTGCTAAGCAGGGCGCCACTGGCAGGGGCTCAGAGTCATGGCCGTGAGTGGGGAGGAAGGACACCATGGAGGAGACCAGAGGGCTGCGAACACCAGACAGGCAGGGGAAGGAGCTCTGCAGAGGGCTTCGTGGGACATGGGAATGAGCCTGGCGTTCATGAGAACACAGACATAAACAACAAACCGTGATGAGGAGAGCTGATGGTTCAAATGCAAGTGATTTCTTAGAAAATGCACTTGAACTCTGAGCAGCTGTGTTAATTGTGGATCAGCTAGCTCCCTCTCCATTTTACTTGCACAGAATCACTCAAATCAAAAATAATTTCCAAAGTAAAACAGAAACTCCCAGCAGACTCCTGCATTGGGACGGAAATCACCCTCTTGAGATCAGAGATGAGTTTCCTGTCTAGATTGGTGTGGTATTTATAGGCAAGGCCTCTGCTTTCTTGCTGTATTTTTTTTTTTTTTGCCCTTGGTCAGTGGCTCTGATGTTATCTGAACAGTGGCATTTTTTTTTCAATATGAGATTTTAATAGGTTTTCTATATTCTTGTGTGCTTTTTTATTTGGTTTGGGGGAGTGGTAAAATCCCTTATGAGAACCAATTTTCAATTTAATGTTGTAAGTAAATGGAAAAAAATATCATATGCTTTACAACTGTTTCAGGAACACATCTCTCCCACAAATAGATGATTCTTTGGAAGAGTCTAATTTTCTCTCCTACTTTGGGTTGTTGATTTGGCACAGAGATTGAAGTTCTAAAAGGAGTTCCGTGGGGGAGAGAAGGACTTCCTGCAGGTTCTGAGCTTTTTTGCACCATAAGGGCCGCATCTTCTGTCTACCATCGGTCGTTCCAGGATTGTGTGCGGTTCGGTGCCCATGTCCCAACACCCCAGCCATCGAGACTCACCATCATGTTGCTGTGATTAAAATAATAACATTCCTTCTGTACTTTTCCACGCTATAACGATAGCATGCTTGCTGTGGAGTCAAGGCAGTGAGACTCAGCTCCATATAGTAACCATGTATCCTTTTAGTCATTCACTTGTTACACATTCACCGAGCGTGCTTCCGGCTCTCTACCAGGCCCCGGGACGCTGAGATAATTAAGACAGGGCTCTCATCACGGAATGTGCGGTCTTTGGGGAGAATTAAGACATGAAAGAGAACAGCAGGGCAGTGCTCCAGGTGCCGTTAAGTGTGGTGGGAGCTTGGGAGAGCGGGGCCTCACCTGAGAAAGACGCAGGTGGTTTCACATAGGAAGTGACAGCGGAACAGGACAGTGGGGAAGGGGGCATTTCAGGGAAAGATGCTGAGCCATAGGAGGGCAGGGGGTGTTCAGGAAGCTCGACACAGACCAGGAATTAGGGAATTCTGAGTGTGAGGTGGGGCGAGATGGAGGGAAGTTTCTTTCCATTTTCGGGATTAGGGCTACAACCATCCTACTTTACAGAATGCACAGTTCTTAGGAGTCATGTGGTACAGGCTCCAAGTTAAATACTTCTTTCAAATGGGAAGACTTTTTTAAGTACATTCTTTTTTTTTTCAATCTTCACCCAAGGATATGTTTATTGATTTGAAGAGGGGAGAAGAGAGAGACAGACAGACAAACATCGATGTCAGAGAGAAACATCAATTGGTTGCCTCCCATATGCGCCCCGACCACAGATCAAACCCACAACCTAGGTATGTGCCCTGGCCAGGAATCAAACCTACAGACGTTTGGTGCACAGGGTGATGCTCCAACCAACTGAGTCACGTGGCCAGGGCTAAATGCTGCCATGACTATCATTTTGTAACTGAGGACACAGGGTGGAAGAGCTCCAGTGGCCTGTCCAAGGTCACACAGCTGCTAGGTGAAGGACGCTGCACCCTGACACCCAGGCACGCCCCTCCCACTCCCTTCCACAGCTGACTCCCAGCTCTGGCCCAGGGAAGACGACATGCCGGTTCACACCCCTCTCCCTGTAGCAGAGCCGTGGCCCACACCGCTGCTCAAGTGTTTGCAATTTCATGTCTCTATCCTGCGATTAATAGTCGAGGCTACTCCGTGATGGCCCTTCAACACCCGTAATTACTGCAGTGTTGCTGGCACCGTTGCGGCTGGGGGTCTGTCATTATGTCCCCCTGGCGCCTCCATGTCCCAAGGCTGAGATAATGGCTGGAAATGAACGTGGCAGCCAGAAATCTGGCTGAACTCTTCCCTGCCTTGAAGTGAAGAATTAAAACGGGCGAGGAGGGAAACATGCCCCTTCAGGAAGTGTCCTGACTGTGCGTGAGTTGGCCAGATGTGCAATTGGACAATGTCCTTTCTCAGCCTCCGCCGTGGGCTTTCTCTTCCCGGCCCTGGTTCTTCCCCATCACAGACTTGCCCCTGCTCGCGCGTTTCCACAGTCAGGGAAAAGCCCACCCCAGCAGTTGTCCCCATGCTTAACATCCAGGCACATCCTTTGCAAAAGAAAGCAGGAGCTACCTCTGAGCCACAGGTGGCAAACACAAGGTCCTCAGGCTGAATCTCGCCCTCCACCTTGTTTTATCCTGCCCGGCACCTGTATCTACCTGGCGGCAGCACTGAGCTGTCACTTGCCGAGCTCTCACTTAGCTGTTAAGGAGTAGTTACATTTATACAGTCCTAAAATTACATTTGGTCCTTTGAAGGCAACCGCGAGGCTGATGTGGCCTCCGGTGAAAATGAGTTTGACACCCCTGCTCTCAGCCAAACCAAACGGCAGCTCCCTTGTACCAGAAGAGGCTTGCACATTGCCTGTTCAAATGCATGTGCTTCTAGGTGATGCTAGAATGTTTTCAATGGATTTATCTACTCCATCTTCTTCCTTGATTGGACGTTCCTAAATGCCAGGTGTCACATGTCTATACGACCTGTTCAGCAGCCATTACGTTGCCTGCCTCCCCAGTCTTCATCCTTTATGCCCTCCCCCTGCCCCCTTGTCCCTTAATCCCTTGACACTCTGTGTTCCAATATTGAAGAAAAGCTAAGTGCTGTTTCCTGGGGGGCAGGCTACTTCCCACCGCCTCACCTTTGTGCTTGCTGTTCCCACTGCTCCCTCGGGGGAACGTCTTTTTAACATTCTGTTCCAATTACCTTTATGAAGCTTCTCCTAACATTTCCTGCCTTGCCTAAAAGTGACCACTTTCTCCCCATGCTTTTTCTAGCACTTATAATGCGATTTCACTGGCGTGTTAGTTTGTATGCTGATTTCCGTTTACCTGACCTCTTTAAGGTCAGAGACGATGTCTTGTCTCCTGGTCCCCGCCCAGTGTCTGGAATCTGCACCTAATATATGTTTGTTGAGCAGGTGATCACGATGACAATGATAGAAGTATCCAGCAGGCTCAACATAAACTAATTACTCTCAGCTTTACACTGTGCTCCTATAGCCCCAATCCAAGTAACTCCTCTTTTAACCCTGTATCTGCATCAAGTTTAAACGATCCTGTTGTAGCCTAATTCATGAAGCCACATGACTTCAGGGGTCCTTTAGAGAAACACCGACAAGGAAGAGGTTGCCTCTCGACAAAGAGACCTTTCATTATTTGCATCCTGACTGCGTACCTCGTCCTGACCTATCTTTGGCAGAGCTAAATGTCAAATGTGTACTAACTAGCCGTGCGCCCTCCTACGGGTTGTTATTCCTGTGCAGTTCTCTGTGCAGTGATTCCAACATAGATTTCCACCCTGGGTGCTTAGTCACTGGGTGTTCGTGGGAGGCAGCAAGGCTAGGGTGAGGGGCAAAGAGTCACCAGTGCCTTTTCCGTAATGCGGTGTTTGCCCCTTTGTCTTCAATTGCCCAGGTATTCAAGTTGAAAGTGACGTGTCTTCTCTTCAGCTGCTTAAGATGATGTCAAGCCCCTGGATTCTTTACAGGGGCCCCAGGCTTCTGTCCACTATGACTTCAGTGACTCTTGCCATAAAGAAGTATTCTTAAAACGGGCTTTGAATGCCTGCATCCCTGGGAAGAGGAGAAACAAATAGTTTCTGGGGCCTCTTTCAAGATTACCCCATTAGCCTGTAGGGACACTGACATTAACTGAGCAGGTCATTCTTGTGCAGGATTTTAATTGCTTCTAATTATAGGATTATCATTTAAGTACAAGATTAATTGCCATGAAATTATTGCAAAGAACTTGATCTTCTTCTGGAAAGTAAATGCATTAGCCAAGTGAGGAATCTCTTAGAAGCTTGCAAATGATGTTTTTTTCTTTAATCTCTTCTGTGGAAACTTCCTTTTAACTCTTTGACAGGTGAGATGTTACAGGGCTCAGAATTGAAGTGGAAACAAAGAGCAGGTCAGTGCCCCCTTTGGGTCCCCCACCAAAAGGTTGGAGAACTTGAACCTTCAGTGTTTGCGAATCATTTGGTTCACCAAGAGACAGTGTCACCAAATAAATGCAGGCGTGCTTCCTCTCTGATTTATTTCTTCTTCAAGAGTGGGTGAGAGAGGGCCCCCAAAAAGCTAGCAGACACAGGTGCTGTCTTACGGTTGCCTCCACCTCTGAGCTGCCCTGATATCCCCCAAACATTTGTTTTCCAAATGTTTTGTAAAGCAGTGTCCAGCTCACGCGGGCACACGCGACCTGGTCGTGGGCGTGGAAGTGCTGCAGAGAGACATCAGACTGTGTTCACCTCCGCCTTAGGCATTTCCACATGGAAAGAGTGCAGGAGATAAGTTAGCTCCTGGGGCGGTTCTAAAATATCCTCATTTGAATCGAGGGGGCGTGGCTACGTGTGCAGCGCTCGGCACCGGAGCTTGCCCACTGGGACGTTCTCCACTGAGAAGAACAGTGGTTGTACTTTATCACCCATGTGGTAATTAATGCAAGGTTTATGGTTAATTAAAGACAGTCAGGGTTCCTTTTAAAACCAAGGCAGGCATTTTTTCCCCTAGAACAATGAAGCGAGAACAGATGCAAGGCAAACTTCCTATCAGAGTTTCAAGGTGGGGGTGCTGGGTCTGGGGAAGGTACAGGAGGGGAAGTGCCATTTCCACAGCTCAGACCCGCGGGAAGCAGGGGATGCAATCAGTGAAATGCCTGCTTCGCTGAACTCCCAGTAGGGAGGCGGGGAGAGGAGGGCTCTTGTTCTGGAAAATACCGTGCTGACATCTCTTTCCCTTTGTTAAGTCACTCTGCCTGTAGCCAGCCATTGCTGGGAGTGGGGGGTGCCGGGCACGGGGGAAGGCGTGTTGCTTGGCTATGCGGCCACTCTCGTTGGATAGGCTGCCTCGGTGGCTCCCCGCAGGTCTCCTGTGGGTGAACTGCTGCCCAGAAGCCAGAGAGGAAAGCGTGTGCACCACACATTATAAACAGCACCAGCCGGCCTCGCTACTTCTTACTCATTCCCCATGATCCTGAGCTGATTTCAGTCTGCACTCCCACCACCCACCTCACACCTCCTCCCCGCCCCAGGAGAGGAGGCACTCTTCGTTATCCTCAGAACTCTGGGCTTCTGCAGGATGCCGGTATATTTTGGAAGAAAGATTCTCAGTGCACCGAAATGACTAACACTCTGTGAAGACAGGACACACACGGGAGGCTTATGTGTATCAGATAGTTAAGTGATCTGGGCTGAGAGGGAACTGGCATTGGCTCCGGAGTCACACAGACTGGATCTGACTCCCAGCTCTGCAGCTGACTAATGCTCACTAAGCATTAGGGGTTGTTCCTCTGTGACTCTGTCACACTGATGTTATAGAGTTCAGTGAATCGAAGCATGTCACTTTATTGACACAGCAACCGTTTCTGTCCTGACTTGTTTCTGACACGGAGCCACAGTGGGACCTACGCCACGCCCAGCAAAGCCTGGCGCGGTTTCCTTTGGTTTCCCTTTCCCGTGCCGCCACCAGGCACTGCCCAGGACTCAGCATGGAACCGGCACTTTCGGAACTGGAAGAGCCTCGTGCAAGGGGACGGCTGCGTGTGAAGCTCAGAATATTCACCTCAAAGAGTCTAACTTGCCACCCACCTTGGCCTCCTCACTTAACCTCTCTCTGTTTCTGTTTCCTCACCTGTAAATCAAGGCACTTGAGCTTAAAGATTCCCTCTGGCTCTAGCATTTTTGTTGCTGTGAGAGTCATTTCAGAGAGAAAGCTAATCAGTGCCAATCAACAGGGCCCCTCGGACTGACAATAGACTCAGAGACGGTGGGTGAGGTCTAGTAATTTTCAAACTAGTCTGAGCAGCAAATGCCTTCAAGTGACATCTTATTTGGAGTGACATTCCCATTCGAGGAGAGAGGAGGTGGCACCCACCTTCCTCCTGCTCCTCTGTGACCTGTGAGAAGAGTCTAGACCAGAGTGTGGAAGCCACTGCTATGACCCAACCCCCGCATTTGACCTGTGTCAAAACCAAGGTGTAGAGAATGAATGTCACTACTAGGTAGGCGGTTCTGGATTATAAAGGACAAAACCAAACTCCAGCGCACTCTTAGGAGAGTTATCAAAAGAAATCTGGGACCCTGGCTGGGTGGCTCAGTTGGTTGGAACATCAACCCGTACACCAAAAGGTTGCAGGTTCGATTCCCGGTCAGGGCTCGTATAGGAGGCAACTAATTGATGTTTCTCTTTCACATTGATGCCTTTCTCGCATCCAAATCTGTCTGTCTCTCTCAGATCAATAAACATATCTTTGGGTAAGAACTAAAATAGAGAAATCTGGGGTATCTTATGGAACTCAAGGGTGGATGCTGTGGAGCTGCAGAAACAGCTGGAAGCAGGGACCAGCTCCTGTGTCTCGCTCTCCTCCTCTCTCCGCACTGCTGTCATTCATCTTCTCACAGCAAGGTGGGGCTCCCCCCCACCCCCACACTGCAGACACACGGCCACCGCGGCCGTTTCCACAGCTCGGTCCTGCAGCGTCTCTTCTGAGGACAAGCCCAGAGTCCCAGGGAAGAAGTTTTTGGCTCACTTTGGGTCAGGCACCACCTCTGGACTAATCGGCTGTGGCCGAAGGACAAGGTCTTCCGAAAGGACAGGTAAAGGTGGGGGAAGGACATTTGCAGGAACCAGGGAGGGCACTAAGCGGACAAACCAATAGGTAATGCCGAAGCCATGAGCCATTTGCCAGGGTTGTGCAGGAAGGTGCTTTGGGAGTAGGGACCGGAGTCAGGCGCCTGCCTGTTGCTTTGGTGCTTTTTGCCTTCAACCACATTGCACGTGCACGAAATGACTGCAGAGCAGTGCTGGGGTCGGAGCTGCAGCGCAGAAGTTGGACATGACTCATTAAGTCCCTTTTGAGCAAAGGAACATAGTCCTGGCCTGGCCAGCTTCCAAAAACAGCCGAGGATAAAGAAACAGCTTTGATTCGGCGACTTGTGCCCGGTTCAGCCCCCAAGCCCGTAATTACATCCTCTTGTCTGGAAGCTGTAAAATGGCCCGCTGGGTTCTAAGTGCAAACGGTGCTGATGTGGAGGAGGCTCAGTGACGGTGGAACCCACAGGAAGCAGAGCTCTTTGAATGAGCGAGTGACCCAGGAAAGGTGGCGTGGCCGTGTGATTAGGGCCTGCATTTTGAGCTCTTTGGTCTGAAACGACCCTCCCCCTGGGCAGCTTTGTCTGCAGGCCGTTTGCTCGCCTGGTCCTGGCAGCCCTGGGCCTCTCACCCCTGGAAATGGGCTTTCATGAGAAATTCCAGCTGCGAGAATAAACTAGTTGGCAGCGGGCTAACAATGCCCTGGATTCTTAGCCTCTCTCCAAAAACAAAAAAAAAGAAAAGAAAGAAAAGCCAGGCTACCTGGCTTTCATTCAGCAAGGTATATTTTGTCTGTGAATCATCCATCAGTCCACCCACGGTTAGGGAAATGAGGTGTCTCTGGCTGGGTTTGAAGACCTTGGGGATTGTGGAGGGAGGCCAGGCCCTCCCTCCGTTCTGCTCTCCCCACAGCCCTCAGGCCTCAAAGGCCCGCCTCTTAAGGACTCAGACACTAGAATCTTCTTCCTGTGGATAGTCTTTGACTTGTGGCACTGGCTGTCTTCCCGTTTAATCTTTCTGCTGGGCGCCTCTGCCGGTTCAGCAGCTGCCTCCGCGCCATGGCCTAGTGCCGCGCAAGCACCTGGGCTATTTCACTGGATTACAGGTTTTACACCCAAGATCCTCAGTCCGCAGTCCTGTCTTTCCAGAATTCATTTAGTCCCAACCAGGTCTGATGCCCGCGATCGCCCGGTGCTGCTCTGAGGTGCTGTGTGGACAGATGGTCCCCGTCAGACAAAGAGCCCGAAGTTAATGAGAATGCCCAGATTTTTTTTTTTCTTTTTGACTGTGGTTGAGGTGATAAGAGGCTTTGCCAGGTAAAAATCTCTTAGCCTTGACAGCAGAAGTTTAATGAATGTTTATCTTCAGCTTTGTCATCTTGGATTAAAGGCTACAGTGGTACAGCAGATAGAAAGGCTGAAAATGGCTTATTGTTACAGTTTTCTCTCTCCGAGGACTGTAGTGTTCTCGGAGTTCCCAGAGACAGATATTCAGGGTCTCTCGTTCACATGAACCCCCAGTAGCCCCGATAAGTGTGCTCTCCGAGAGTCGGCTCTGAGCCCCTTTTCGGCAATCAGAAGGAGCAGGGGAGTCGCTAGCCCTGCAGCTGCTGGGAACAGCCCTGAGTGGGACAGTCGACCCCTTTTCTGTCAACGGATGGAGCACGTGGACTGTCGCTGGCTAGCCAGGCGTCTTGGGTGATGCTCAGCCAGGACCTTCCTGGCAGGAAGCCCAGCAAAGGCCACTGGGAGGTGGGGCTCCCTCAGGTGAGCTCGGAGGAGCAGGTTCCCGGACTGACCAGCCTCGAAGGTTCTGCACTTAATCCCGTGCACAAAGGTGATGGAAGCTCGTGGGTTTCCTTGGGCGTTGTCTCTTAAGGATTCAGTTACTTCAGGGGAAAAGAAATAAAGAACCAATAAACAATTTTGTCTTTGTCTGCCACACTGATGTGAATGGTTATGATTCTATTAGCAACAGCCCCGGAGCCAGGTCTGATTAAGTTTAATTTAATCTCCCCGGTTATTTTCAGTTCAGCTCAGTCTATTTTAAGCACAGATGAAGGGGAAACTATCAGGCCGAGGGGGCGGGTGAGGGAGGGGCAGGAGGTGTTTCCCTCCCCTCCCTAGTTACTCAAGCTCAGCCCCTCTTGATATGGAGCCAGTGACTGACCACTGGAGACAGGTCATGCAGACCAAGTTCCAGTTCTCACTGTGGATTCATGCCAGGTTCCATCTCGTTCTTCTGAGAAAGGAAATGTTCTATCGGCTGTGGCGGGGGAGGGGACAATAATAATTATGCAGCCAGAAATACAAGTGGAGCAATTTTCTCTAGTGCCAGGAGAAAACCGAAGACCCCTTCCCTGCCCCTCCCTGTCTCCTTTTGGCAGACTGCATTTGTCCTTGTGTGGTTGTGGCTCTTTCTCCCTGGGGCGCCTTGTTGCTCTGAGATCTCAGGGTGCCTGGGTTTCCCAGTTTGAGGGGGTCTTCTGGGCCGAATACATTAGGCAGAAGCTCCCTCAGGGAGACCCAGAACCAAAAGGCTTGTGGCCTGGACCCGGAGGACTAGCTCAACGTGTAAAGGCAACAAGCCCTCCAGGTGGGGGCAGCTGTGCTTCTGGGACCCGAGGCACTTAGGTTAACACGTTAAGTGTGGTGTCAGTCCCTGGGGACTAACAGCGAGCTTTTCATTTGAGCGACATCGGTGCGTGGGACCAGCAGTATCAAGGTTAAAAAATAAACGTTGTAATTTTAATGAAGTTTTGCATTGGCTGCACCATTGTGTGCTGTTTATACTCTAACTCAACACCCGTTGAGTGGTCGCTGGCCCCACCACCTGAACGGAAAGCCCAGCAAAATCGGCTCCGTGCGTCACGTGTTAAACATTTGGACGCTTCTCCTTGGGCCCGTCTTGCGGGCATACCTGGTGTTTGCCAAGTCGCCCCTCCTCTCTCTCTCTTATTTGAGTGTATCATGTTAGACATGGCTGGTCCTACAAGTCTGGGAAGCTCCAGTCTCCTTCAGAGGACTTGGCAAAGCTCTGCTCCACCCCGATGCTGATGGAGCCTGGAGTTTGTATGAAGCCCCAAGTAGACGAGGAGCCCTGTTTATCTCGCAGCAGGTTCGGAGCTCAGACCTGTGGACAGAAGCCCAGCTCCACCCGCGCTGCCTGGGATCAGGGAGGCTTCCAAAATGATGTGCAGAATTTTGCATTTACGTCCTGGGAGCCACAGCTGTCACCTTCTCCCCTGAAGTTAGGGATCATATCCAGGACCAAGGACCTTGCAAAGGACCCCTAATTTCCTAGCACCCAGACTGGGAACATGCCCCTTTGGGCACAGGTGATGTGTCCCTGGAAACAAAGGCATAAACATATCCCATCAACTCTCAGCAGCCTGTGATCAAAGTAGAAGGGAGCTTAGAGATTTCCTAGTCCAACCAGCCCCATTGCTTTCTAGACAGATTACATGGTTCGCTAGAGATTGCCCAGGGAAGGGAGTGGGGGTGAGGCGGGGGGAGCAGGCTGCAGAGGGAGACCCACAGTCCTCGCCCGTGGCATTCCCTGGCCTCCCCCGCCCGTTACGTCCTATCTGCAGTATCTGAAAGTTGAGTAACATCATAGCTGGAGGTGAAATGACCGCTGAGATGGTGTGGAATTGAGTGAAACAGACAGCCTTGACCTTTAAAGGACAGACCACACCGGGGGAAGCACATTGAAAAGGTGCCCAGCAGTGACACGGTGACAGGTGGACTCTTTGCCATGAGGAATGATGGGGGAAGCTTAGGCTCAAACTGAGGGTGGTCGAGGGGAATTTATCCGTCTCCCAATTAACCAGGCTTTCTAGAAACAGATTCTAAGAGCTGCTTAAGAAATCAATAGATTTCTGCATTGAATGAAGATAAGCCCCTGGTAACCTCTGAGCTGCCGCCTCTCTCAGGTCCCTCTGAAAAGCTAGGACGACCTAGGAAAAGACAGAAGCCCAAGGTCGAGATAGAAAAACCACTCACTGCCATCTTAGAGAAATTTCTGACTATTAGCCTATGTGGGTCTGCATTAAGAAAAAAATTATCAGTGGCCTGGCCATGCTTGGTTCCTTAAACAGCAAAGCCCTGTGCTCCCGAAAGAAAGCAGGAAGATTCTTTAGGCCTCCCGTAGACTCAGAGAAACGGGATCTTTACGAGCCAGAAAACCGGGGAGGTTTCCCGTGACTGCAGAAGGTCTCCCCACTTTGGGTGGCCAAAATGCTGTTGTTGCTTATCCTTCCCCACAGGGTCATTTCCAAAGGAAAGACGAAAGGACTGGCCACAGGACAGGGCTGGTCTGGGTGCCGTGTGTCCTGAGGGCTGTGAGCCCAGGTACGAAGTGTGATGGACAGATAGGAAAGTAAGAAGAACCTCGATGTTGGTGGGACTCGAAACGATGCTGTCGACTCGGTGTGTGTGGTGACCACGCGCCAGGCTGTGGGTATGCTCCCACCTGGGTCCGCAAAGACACGCTGATGTTGGTCCCAGGAGCCTTACACGTCAGTGTGAGTGAGTTTGGAGGGAAGAAGTTCACCAGCAGCCAAGCAGACAGTGGACAGAGCCAATGAGAATCTAAACGGAACGTCCTAAGGCTGGATGTAGCTTTCCTCATTTGAAAATGAGCAAAGAAAGACAACATCACATAATCCATGGCCCATTAAAAAATATATATACATTGAGAAATAAAGGGGAGGGAGTATCATCATGGAGAACGTGTTTGAAAATGGATTACTGAGCGAAAACAGACATAAAAGATTTGAGAAAACTCCATGTAAACTTCTGTAGAATGCGAAAATACACCATCTCCATAAAACAAGAGCGGAAGACTGAACAAACAAGTTGAGAGGAAAGGCAAACAGAATCACACACACACACACACACACACACGCGCGCGCGCGATTTTATTAGGTGAACAGAAAAGAAGCAGCTGAGTAGAATTTCCCTGATTCAGGAAACTCTGCACCTGGATAGAAAAGGCTGCATTTCAAAACCAGTTGAAAATCTAGAACAATTTAGGGCATAGCCTTGTCGTAGGAATTAGCTCAGGGCTGACTCTGGTACAGTGGACGGCCTAATGCAAACAAGCTGAAGCCGCGTGGCCCAGTGCAAAAGAGGGAGCTCACTCCTCAAATGTCGTTGGGAAAGTTGTCTGAACACTTGGAGGAAAAAAATTAATTTGATCTTGCCTCACACTGGACACCAAAATAAATTTCAAATGGATTTAAAAGTTAAATATAAGAAGAGAAACAAAATAACAAAACAACCTCAGAAAGGGCAAGGATTTTTCTAAACTTAAAAGAAATGGAGGAAGGTTTTTAAATGTTTGACAAGTTTAATTGTGTAAAAACTTCAGTTTCTGTGTCCCTAGAAGCACGGTGAGTGGAATCCTAATGCGTTTTGCTGCAAAAATGACAAATATGGCAAATTGTCATCCATTCACCCCGCGAGGGCCCTTCTGAGCCAGTGAGAGAGTTCTTTGACAGACACCCTGCAGGAAACTTGAAGAGGGAGTAAGTCAGAGAAAGGTAGTGGCCAGATAACCACATTAAAGAAAAAGTTAAATCTCAAAGATAATCAAAAAGCCAAAATTACAATGTTGTTTTTTTACTTCTCTCACCTCTCCCTTGATAAGACTTTAGTACAATGTTTGAGGGCATGCTTTGCCAATATATGTTGAGTCTTGAGTGATTTGTACCCTTTGATCCACTTCTAAGAATGTGCCCTTAGGGGGATCAAAAAATTCGGGTGACTATGTAGTTATGCATGACGATGATCAGTTGCTGTGTTATTTATGAAGGTGAAGAATTTTAAACCAAGTAGATGGCCCCAACACGGGTTGATTGAATCAGTCATCACGTAGCTGGATAGTGGAATGTTGGGCATCTGAAATGCTTTCGTAGCCGGCCTAGTTGTGTTGTAGAGACAGGATCTAAAACTGTGGTCATAGGTATAACCTGCATTAAAAAAAATAAATATTTCGAGCTAGATATATACAGAGCAAAGAGACTGGCGGTCAATACACCGACATGCCAACAGTGGTTCTCTCTTCCAGCGGAAGTATAGGTGATTTTAATTTTCTCCTTGAAGCTGTATGTATTTAGATTTTTGTATAATAAGGATACGTTAGTCTTAAATAAGAAAAATATTTCTTACAGTTTTTCTGTGTTGTTTGTGGAGAGTCGTACCAGTCTCTCAGTACCTGGAAACTATTCTTTCTCTCACAACCAGACTCAGTTTCCTTTCAGAACATTAGGGTTATAGAATTTTAATAGGAATGTTTACTTTCCACTAACTGTACAGGAAAAAGCGGTGGATCATGTTTATGATCTTTTCCCAGGGTCCACGTGCTGCTTTTCTCAGCTCTTACCACACCCGTCTCAGTCCGCTTTCGTAAGTTTTATCCCGGCAGGATTTGGGTTGAAGAGTTGCTGACTCATGTTTTGGGGTATGTGAATGGCCCCTGAATTCACTGGGTCAGAAATTACATTCTTATCACCAAGCAGTGAGACTCGCCAACAAAGCAGGACAGTCCATAAACAGGTCCGAAGGGAGAGATTACTTACCTCCCGGAATCCAGATTTTTGTATGGGTTACGTGGACCAGCGGGGAATGGCTGAGCAGGCGTAGTTTTAGTAGCTCCCATTGCTCCTGCCTCTGTCTTGGGCAATAAAGGAACAAGTATCACAAACTTATGCGTCATATTATATCCACAGGGAAGAGATCAAATCCAGAATTCTCTGGATTTCGTCAGTGCAGACGGCATCAGCCGACTTGACTCAGCAGAACTAGAGCGGACGGGTCTGAGCAAACAGCCCCGGACCCCAGTCTGTTCCCAGGATCTCAGTCTGGGGTTGTCCAGTCAAAAATCGTCCCTGGTTGACGGCAGCCTTGCATTTTACTCTTGAAATCTTGAGAATTTCTACATGGTAATTGTTATGCCAAGAGTAAACTTCCCTTTCTGATATGTTTTTCCCGAAATCTGGAGCTATGCCATACATCCGTTAGTCTTTGTGGGCTCAGTGATCATGTCTTCACAGTATTGAACGTGGCCTAAAAGAAGTGCGTGACTGCTTCTGGACTTGCCTTTATTCTCCGTTGCTTGGCCTGTGAGGTTTTTCCTGGTCCAAGAGTGCCTCCAAATGGATACTTTGTGTACTGCAACCAGAAGATGAAACGTTTGCAAGCTTTCCTGTCTGCTTAAGCTCTTCAGCCAAACAAGAACCCATTGGACATTCTCGGGCTTCGCCTTACCCTGTGCTAACCCTGGCGGTGAGGGATGGGGGTGGGGAGCATGGGTGTAGGACATGATGCAGCCCCTGCTCAAGTTGCTGTCGATCTGTAGAGCTGAAACTCCAGTGGGCTGGGCGGGCAGTAGGTGGAAGGTCAGAGATGGGTCTTGTGCCAAAGTAACAGCTAGTGGTACTGAGCTGCATGGAGGGGTGTGCTCCTGCTGGCCCAGGAGCACCAGACAGGGTGGCCTGGAGCTTCGTGTGTTTAGCAGGCAGTTACCAAGTGTGAGTGCATACCAAGGTGCTGGGCCAGGCAGTTTGGGCTCAGCTTAAGTACTAGCAAAGAGACTGGCCTCATTGGTGTGGAATGGGGGTCTTTGGGTTATGTAAATAGTGAATGTGATAGGTTGGGTGCAGTTAAATATTTAGCATACTTAACAACCAACTAGTCAGAACCGACGCCAGCTCCTAAGTCATGCCCTTGTGTACTAGGAGAATGTGGACTGGAGGACAGAGAGTCTCTAAAATGTATATAGAATTGTTAAAACAATAGAGAACACAGGCCATTGGCCTCGTGTTCTCTATTATTTTAACAATATTTTCTCTGTATTTGGGAGCCTCAAAAACACTGCGTCAATCAGGTGCGATCCAGCTTCTCGGTTCTGATTTGTTTGGGAGAGAAGAATGTGACTTTTTGTTTCTCCTAGCTAAATAATTCTATTGAATCAGCCTGATGGGTTCATGGTCAGCTCTCACCTAACCTAGCAACACTTCAGGGTTAATTTTGCCAGACTGAGCTCTACCACTAGTGGGCGCCCACTAATATGTGCCCACGTTCAGGCCACGCTGCCATGGACCGACCCCCTTACTGACAGCCAGTTGTCCATCCCCATCGCCAGGACCTGTGCCGGCTCCCAGGCTCCTTCGAGTGCCCAGCCACAGCAGGAGCCTCCTAGAGGAATGCGGCCCATTTCCCTGCACGCAGGTTCTGAAAGGTGCTCTCCGGCCTCGGAATGCCGGGCTTTCACAGCTCACACAGCAGAGGTCGTCCCCCAGGGCCCGGGCGTGCCCTCACACTGTCGCAGCAACTGCAGTGTTGCGTTGAAGGGCAGACGGCTTATGGAGAACAAAGAGTCCGGTCTGAAATCTTTTAGGGAGGCTCTGTCACCAGAGTTAAAACCCATATGCATCCGGAATGTGACTTGGGAGCTGCACCTCTGTGTCCGCACCCTGGGGCCAGCTGGGACCTGCCCAGTGTCCTTCTGTGGTGACCCTTCATGCCACCCTGAGGGCCCGTGGTCTCGCCAGTTCCAGTCCTTCACAGGGTCCCGTGCCAACTTGTCTGCCATCACCTGTGACATGCCCACCTTTGCCGGGGCCTGTGTGTCTGGGGGTTTGAGAGGCTCCGGCTCAGGGCCCCTAATCCCAGAACCTCGCACATTACTAGACAGCTTGTCCGCCCCCGAAACATCTTGCGTGAAGGGAGTTCGGTAACTCCTGTTCCGGAAGCAATCTGTCAGGCCCCTGGCTTCCCCGTCGACATTCAGAGGGCTGGCTGCGGGGCCTGGTGCAGAGCTGGCGTGCGGCGACGTGAGGGAACTGGCAGCTTCTCCGCACAGCTTCTCCCTCGCGCAGCATCAGAGGAGGCCTAGAGCAAGGCGAAAACAGACCTTGAGAACAGGGTGTTCCTCCTCGTAACGTGACCGGGGAAGTGTAATCTAGAGGAAACACGAGAACTTTGTGGTGTGGCTGTGTTTCCACACAATTAGGAGCTTGGCGTGGGGGTGGGGTGGCGGTGGAGGGGGTCAGGAAAGGGTTTTACCCCTCTTCTATCTGATCCAGCCCACGGACCCCTGGAAGTGCTGCCCAGGCGTCAGGAGAGCAGCTTTCTCAGCAGGACGCCCTGGGCTCTGTCAGGTGCAGCTAGATTAACCAGGAGGCAGATGGGCGCCCCCTGCCCGCTCTCCTCTGACAGGTCAGCTTTTCTGCATCCCAGTCAGCTTGGTCGCTTGCTCCTTCAAGTTCCCATTTCCAAAGCAGCTTTTGCATAATTAAACAATGGCCCCATTGATGCCTTATCGTGCTCCCTGTTTGCACTTGGCCTCTGGGTGGGGCCACGCCCTGGCTGCCCGAAGGAGGTGGCTTTGGCACACGGCAGCAGGTCAGGGCCAGATCAGCGTTCCAGGGAGGAGGCTGCAAATCAGGTTTGTCTAGGAGTGAGGGCCACTGCACCAGAAAAGCCTGGTGCAGCCTCCTGGGGAAAAGAAACAAACCTAAGTGCACGCACGAGACGTCAGCCTCCGGAGGGTCTGCTGAGACAGGAGAGAACAACGAAGGACAAGGGTGGGTTCCAGTTCCTCTTAGAAGACACACCCTCTCTCCTCAACCCCAGCCAGGACCCCTCCCAAGTGTTAGGTCAGGGTCAGAGTTCTGGAGGCTCAGACCAAAGCAGAAGGAGCCCGAAGGAAGCAGAGTCCTGTGGAGGAAGCAGAGGCCCCTCTCCCCTATCTTTTACTCCTAAAACTATTCACTGTGGACCTCAGGCTCACTACTTGTGCCTTTTTAAATAAAGTTTTATTGGAACACAGCATGTTTATTTCTTGGCACGTCGTCTCTGGCTTCTGTAAGTCTCCAACAGCAGACTTGAGAACTTGCAGCGGAGGCTTTGTGGCAGAGCCTAAAATATGTCCAGTCTGGTCCTTTCTAGAGCAAGTCCGCTCCCCCTGTACTGTACTAACAGCTGTGCCTGAACGCAGAGGCTGTCTTGGGGGGACCAAGTGGAGGCCACTGCTCAGGCCCCCGAGGCAGGACTCAGTTGTGTTCTGGACTCCATCACTCACTAAATGCCTGACCTCGAGCTAGGGAACACCTCTGTGCCTCAGTCCCTCACCCAGAAAATGGGCATCTGACTGAATTGCACAGGACAAGTCAGGAGGGTTAAGTGAGCAGGTCCCATCAGGCAAAGGAACATGTGTCAGTAAATGGGCCTGTTGAGATATGAGTCACCTGCCGTAAAGTTCGTCCTTTCGGTGTGGACAGCCCAGGGGCCGCTGGCGCATTCACAAGGCCACGCAGCCATCACCACTGACTCCAGGTCGTTTTCATTTTCGTCACCCCAAAGAGAGACCCCTCAGTGATGGGCCGAGTACTGACCACCCCAAAATTTCGATCCTCATCCTTGGAATCTGTAAACGCGACCTTCTTTGAAAAACTGGAGGTGTGTCCCAGTGTCTCAACTGAGGCGGGGTGCTCCCCAACGCGCCCTGCAGGGGTGGAGAAGCCGGCCTCGGCCAGCCGGCACTCGTTTGGCAGAGGACAAACATCTGGGGAGCCCAGACCTTTCCCCCCTCCATTCTTTTCCACTCCCACGTGGAGCTGAAGAACGCTTTTCTGACAGAAGACGCACAGCCCCAGCCAGCAGGCTTCTCGCAGCGTGCGCACGGTTGGTTTTTCAAGCGTTCTTGCGGGGGAAACGAGCGTGCTTTGGAACTGTTTGGAATGCAGTCATGCGGTTTTGTGGAATGCCATCTCTGGTTTTGATATTTGTTTTGCGATCTGAAGAATCTCTATGTCTAGTGCAAGTTTTCCCAGCTCACTTTACACTCACTGCAATGCCCCTTTCTCTCTGTGCTGTCCACGTGCCATTTGTCCCAGAATCAGTGTCTTCCGCAAAGAGATGAGAGAGAGAGCGCGCGTGCGTTCCAAGCAGCGTTCCTGAGTGTGAAGAGAGGCAGAGCCTTCCCTTGGGGCCCCGTTGGTATCTGGCCACGGGGTGCTCTTGAGCCCTGTGTTCTGGTGGCATCGTGGCCTTCCTTGAGTCAGGCCCTAACCCATCTGTTCTCTGGCAGATGTCAGCATGTTCCAGAGGCCCAGCTATGGAGACCCCTGAGTGACCGAAACACCCAGGAAGCTAAGTGATCTTAGAATTTGCACCCGAAGGTCTGCACTCACATATCGAAGTCAGGCGCTGAGCTGACTATGTTGCTGCACCCACGCAGAAATGTGGTAGCATATACACTCTGCCTTCCTTGCCCCAGGCCCCACAGCACAGCTCGCCCAGCGGCGTGTCCTGCCATCGCCCCCCCTCCAGGGGAGGAGCGGGTGCTCTCTCCCCTTCCTCCCCCTTCTCTTAGGCAAACGTCCTCACCCCTCCTAGCCAGGGTCAACTTTACTGCCTAGCACAAGACTTTTTCCAAGTCATTTTTATCCAAAAACAAGCAAAAAGCTGGGTTTTATGCAATCACACACTAACCACAGTTTGGCTACCTGGTACCTTTGTGTAGCGAGCAGGTAATGACACCTCTCCCTGCTTCCGAAGGCCTCCACCTGCCAGTGGGCTTGGGAATAGCACCACTCTCTTATTGTAAAGAACTTACGACAGTGCCTGCTCTGGAGTAATCTCTCCAGGAATGCTGTCCCTTACCATCTCTACCATCAGCATCACCACCATCACCACCATCCTGTTCATTCGCTCCCTAGAGCGTGAGGGACCTGGCCACAACCCCACTGCCGCGTGGGTCAGATCAGCCTTGCTCCGTGGAGAAGTGAGAGATCACACGCCCACGCCCATCTCTGCCTTCTCGCGAAAGGCACGCCTCCTAGAAATATTGCCCATCGAGTTTCTCCGACATTACATTTATATTTGAATGTGACTGTATTTTTATAAGAAATTAACACATGAGTCCAAAGTGTTTTGAAAGATGTTATGGCTGTCTAATAGTTACCAAAATTAATTCTCTGGCTTTGCTCTAAGGCATGGTTCATGGCGTTGGGAAGCCGCCGCCACTCTGTTCCCTGACATTAAGTGACTCCAGCTCCTTTCCCCACAGATACTAGAGCCTGGCTCATGGTCTGCACTTACTGACCCCCCCGGCATTTTTGCATTCTTTTTTTTTTCTTTTCTTTTTTTTTTTTGGCTGTTGGTAACTTCAAACAGAGAAGGGTTTGTCTGTTTTTCTGTAGTGTTGGGAAACGTAGGTTTTGCTTTTGCACGAGGTGGGGTAGCATTTTAGAATCTTGTTCACTCTTGCTTTTGCTATCCAGCAAGGAGGGTGGTGGGAGGGGTCACTGGGTCAGCGCACACTGAGGAATCCTGACTTTCCCAGCAAGCCCCTGTTCTGAGCCTTTGTCCTTGATGGCTTTAAACAGAAACCATGAACAAAGGTACTCTTACAGGAAGGAAAAAGGCACAAATAAAGAGAATTCTTGTCTAAAGGAAAACAGATCGTGTGAAGGCCATGGTGTCCTTGAATTTGGAGGCACTTGATTCTCAGGCATCAGCAAACAACGCCCCCTGCAGGCGAGTGCTGCAATGGGCAGGGTGACTGTGGGTTACTGCAGACAGATGCGGTCTGCAGGCAGAGGGGGTTCAGCGGCGTCCTCAGCAGAGCTTTCCGCTGGTGTGTGGTGGGTGAGTCCCTCAGTGCCTCCCAGTGCTCCGTGCCCAGCCAGAGTGCCCTGAGGCAACCTCAGAGTGAGGTTCAGAGTCCCAAGGAGTCAGGGGAGTGGGATGGGAGAAGACACAAGGTGGGGCCATCGGTGGTGGCCTTGACCCAGCTTTCATGTTAGGCGGTGAGCTCACAGGGGTTTAGTTTAGCGTCATTTGTGCTGTGGATGTTCTCTGGGTCACGGGACCATCTGGGCCATTCTGAATGGATCAAGGATTGCATTGGGGGTTTTTTTCTGCTTTTAATCCCAAACTCTTTTGGAACAACAAACAGCTGCCTGTTGAACTCCAGCCTAACCCTGAGGTCTCAAAATTCCAGTACTATAGGAACTGCCCTTAAACATACTAGGTTTCTTTACCCTGAGGAAACGGCCCTGCCTCCAGCCCAGACAGGAGACCGGACGATGGTGGGGGTGAGGGTGACAACGGCGATAATAAAGATGGCGAATGTGCACTGACATCGCTGGTGGCAATGACAGCAGGTGCTTCTGTAACACTTCATTCGCTCCAGGTCCTCTTCTGAGTGCTCTGCGTGTGTTAGCTCATTCAGTCTTCCCAACAGCCCTGTGAGCACTGTTCCTGTCCCTGTTTTACAGATAAACAGACGGAGAAGCGGGGTAACTTGTCCACCGTCATGTAGCTAATGAGTGGTAGAGCAGGGGTTGGAACCCAGCTTCCAGCCACCGTGCCATGCTGCCCCTGAGAAGCCAGCCTCCGTCCGAGTAGACGTATCCGCAGATGCATGTTAGACAATCACTCGTCTGAACGTCTTTGTGGGTCTAGCCTGCCTCTCCCCAAGAAAGCGCGGCGGTCGCTGCTTCCTGCCCACCCACCTGCCTGCCTCCTCCTCTCCAGGTTTCCTCATCAGGCTTGCCCTTGGCAGAGATCCCTGGCTTAGTTCCTACATGTCAGCTGTTCCACTTACCACAGGCAGCTTTAATGCCGATCCCCTGATCTGGCGAAGCGGCCCAGCTGTCTGAGCTCAGGATGAGACAGCCCCTGTGCCTAAATGCTCTCTGAACTTGCTCGTTCTGGGCAGCCTCGCCACCTCGGTCAGGCGTCTCCGCGGCACCACTGGGGCATTTCTCGGTCTTATATGAATGGGTTTTGTCGAGAAATGATATCATACACTCTCAGGGAGTTAAATAACCTTTCAACCCGGGCTGGTTTTTCTCAGTGCTGGGTTTGATAGCTGTCATTTCAAAACAGGCACCTCAAGCCAACAGATGGTGAGATAACCCATGTTCTGTATTTCTGTTAAAGTTCTGGAATCAGAACAGACTTGCATTCTGAAACAGCAAACTCCATGTCCCAGACGTATTTGTTCCTCCAGCAGATGTGTCCCCACTGAGGTGGCGGAACTGCTGATGAGATGCAAGGGGCAGATGTTCTCACCTCCTGCCCGCCCGCCCACCCACCCTCACGGGGGCTCAGCCCCTGTGCACAGGCCCCGGGGGCAGTCAGGCCGCAGCAGCCGAGGGGGTAAGGCAGACTCCCTTCTCTGCTGCTGCGTTTAGAGACCATCTACCTTCAGAACTTGGCTTGGCACAACAGCTTTGCCCTCCCCTCCCCGAAAAGTCTCATTCGCATTGGTTTATTTATCAAAGCAGCGTGGTGTTTTTTCTATCTTAATTCTGTGGGTCAGAACAGTTTGGTTCTTATAGAAAATGAGAGACAAGAAATGAGCCATGGGCCCTGTGCTGGGTCTGTTCTTGGACCTGCTGGCACTCCTAGACTGAAATACCCCACACCCTTACTGTCTCAGAGTTGGCACCCCCTGCCCGCCCCCCCAAAATACGTCCCCTGTGTGCGCTGGGGCCACTGGTGGGCTATGACTGTTGCTCGTACTTGAGATGATTTTAAAAAGTATTAAATTACATGGCAAGAAAGGTTTTCCCTTTTCAATTTTCTTTCAGTCTAGGAAAAGACTCTGCGGGGCTGGAATATTCTTAATACTCTTAGTCTTGTTAATTCCCCCTTTGTAACAACTAAGAGTAGGCCTCAGGCAACTGTGTCAGCTGGAAATAAGGAACACTGTTGGGTTGTCACTGTATTTATTTTTATGGTTACTTTCCATTCATGGCAGATAATCTTGGTTTTCCATTTACCATAGTGATCCATTCTGAGTGATCAATTTTTAAATGCTGAGTGTTCAAAAGTGAGTAGATTGGTCTGAGTCCTCAGATGGTGCCAATGATGCCCAATCCCAGGGCCACACTTCGGGAACAACCGTCAGGTGCGTTGAATGACTTCACATAATGCTCAGCGGGGAAGTTTTCTTGATGTGAACGGCTGGGCCTCAGCCCAGACCAGTTAAATCAGACCCCCCGGCGGGGGCCGGGGGCTGGAGCACACAGCTGTGGGAACTCACTAAGACGTCCGGCTTTCCGGTGCTCAGCAGGGGCGGAGACGCGCTGCCCTGGGGTCCCCAGTCCCGGCGACACCTACGGGGCAGCGTCTGCCTCCACATTGCCGTAGCATTTTCTCTTCTTTCTCTCTCCTGCCTCTGGTCCTTTTTCTCCCCCACTTCCTCACTCGTTTGCTCTTCTTTCCCTCCCCCAGCTTCCCTCCCCCAGCTTCCCACACGGCTCCCGTTAGTGGCACCCTCTGACACTGCTGCTGCGGTACAGCGTCGCCGGCACCCTGCCGACGCAGCCACGTCAGAAAGTGTCCGCATCGCGTTGTTCTCTCCAGCGTTTGCTTGCCAGTTCATAAGCTGTCGGTCCAGTCTCTGCACACCCCTTCGGGCTGTGTTCTCCGCCAGGAACTTGTATGAACGGCAATGATCATAACCGTTGCCGGGCTCTTGTGTGTGCCTATCACACTGTCCCAAGCACTTCGTATGCATGAGCCTGCGTCACCAGCATCCAAACGCAGGCAGCCTGGCCCCAGAGCCCGCGCTCGGAGCAGACGGGGCCCCAAGTGCATTCCCCCTCGTCCTGATTCAGGTATTCCTGCATGCTGTTCTCTGTGCGATAAGAAATTGAAATTTGGACCCATCACTTACTTCGATAATGTTTGGAATTGATAACTTCTTTACATTTTCAGCTTAAATGCTAATGCCTCTATAGGAAGCCCACAGTTTTAAATCCTGTTGAGATTTTAACTCATCACCGTGCAGAAGAGATCTGCCTCAGACGATTTTGTGTGTGCTGGCCATCGGCACTATAAATTGAAGACGATCGAGCTGCACCCACAGTCATTCTGCAACTCTTGGCAGCCTTGGTGGTCCTCGTGAGCTTATCCGGGATGTAGCCTCAGCGTCAGACATTCCGGGCTTTTTCTGCTGCTGGAAAGAATCTGATTCTCATCCCAGTGCTTAATTGGAGAGAGACCTTTGGCTCATTTCCATTCCTTGTGGGGAGCTTTATTCTTATGCTCCCAGTTTTAATCTTTTGTGATACTTGGGTTGCTGTTTTAGGAGACTAGTCCTTTCCTGCATTGCATTAAAACCTTCTACCTGGGTTTAGGGTAATTCTCAGGCAGCCAGGTCCCCCGGAGACCACCTCCCTCATCGGAGATTTTGAAAGTGTGGGTAGTGAGAGTGAGTGCAAAGTGGGCGCTCACGTTCCCTCCTCCACTTTCCAGGCGTGTAGTACATAATTTCGCTGAATTCTCCCAGCAGTCCTATGCCACTAGCACTATGCCCCTGTTCATCTGTCTAGATGTTGGGGGTCGGGGGCTTCCGGTCCTCACCTCCTCTCCCCGTAAACACCATCTTGCCGTGTCTCTCATTCAGCCCCGTGCTGACCCTGGGCGATACGGGTCAGTTCTCCTTTTTGTAACTTTAATCTTTCTTTTCTTGTAAAATTTAATTTTTCTTCCTTCTCTCTTCACAGTGCAAGATGCAAAAAATCTAATCCCCATGGATCCAAATGGCCTTTCAGACCCTTACGTGAAGCTGAAACTTATTCCTGACCCCAAGAACGAGAGCAAACAGAAAACCAAAACGATCCGCTCCACGCTGAACCCCCAGTGGAACGAGTCCTTCACGTTGTGAGTTTGCCCTCTCTTCTTGAGCCAGTGCCCTTCCCGCCCACCACAGAACTGCCCGCCTCGTGGCTAGCGATGCCGAGGTGGGCTCGTGACAACTGTCTCTAAACATCGCTTCATTCCTAAGACTTTCTCAGGCTACGGCTAGGGAGACAGCTGTTGTTGCTCCTGTTTGATGGACAGCAACTTGGTTTGTCAAGAATTACATGATGCTGGCCCCAAATTATTATCAATATGTACTCTGCACAAAAAAATTCTCTTACATTACATATGATATAAAAAACACCTCTTCCTGAACTTAGGATCTTTTGAGGGTTAGGGGATGATATAAGGTAAGAATCTGAATAGAAATTTTTAAGACATGGAATGAATTAATAACATAGACACTGCTATTGCCACTGAAATGGAAAGATCCTTATCCTGAAGCAGGGAAGACTTCTTGGAGGAGGTGGCATTTAAAGTGGGCCTTGAAGGAACATAGGATTTCAGAGATACAGATGGTAGACAGGAAAGAAGGAAAGGATAATGGGAGGAAGGAATGGCGTACATAAGTCAGGAGTGAGAAGGCGCCGACTGCAGCTGAGCACAAACACATGGTCCTCTTTGCAGACCAGAGCACAGGAGCCGTTTATCTGTGGAAAGCGAGGAAAAGCGCTCTCGATCATGTAGGATAGAGGCCAGCAAGCCTGGCTCTGTAAAGGGCCGGACAGTACACATTTCAGACTTTAGAGGCAGGCAGTCTCTGTTACAGGCACACAGTCCTGCTGTTCTGGACTCTCAGCAGCCACAGACAATTTGTAAACAAATGGCTATGGCTATGTCCCAATAAAACTTTATTTACAAAAACAAGTAGTGGACCAGATTTGGCCCATGGGTCGTAGTCTGCTAACCCCTAGTCTAGAGTGCTGGTTACCTGGAGGCTGGTACCTTGTTGGCAATGGGGAGTCACAGGAAGAGCATTGAATATACGTTTTATTTTTTAATTTCAAGCTCATGTCATGAGCATGGGGTGTCTCCCAGGAAACCATGATCAGCATAACGGTGTGTGTGTTTGTTTGTAGCAAATTAAAACCTGCAGATAAAGACCGACGACTGTCCATAGAAATCTGGGACTGGGATCGGACAACCAGGAACGACTTCATGGGATCCCTTTCCTTTGGCGTCTCAGAGCTGATGAAGATGCCGGCCTGTGGGTGGTAAGGAAGCCTGGGGTCATTGTGTCTGTGTCAACCGAGGGCCCGTAGTCTCAGGACGTTAGAGCGGTTAGAGAGCGGAAACAAGCTGGTTTAAGTCTAAAATGACGGTTGAATGTGTCGTTCTCTGGCTGTTGCCTCCCTGTGGGACACGCTTCAGAAACAGCTGGGCTGGAGGCTGCGGGAGACGGGCCGCCGAGCCCACGGCCTTGACACTTCTCTCCCCTGTCTCTGAAAGGTACAAGCTGCTCAACCAAGAAGAGGGTGAGTACTACAACGTGCCCATTCCAGAAGGGGATGACGAAGGAAACATGGAGCTCAGGCAGAAATTCGAGGTAAGGACACCCACGAAGTCTCTGGGACCTCTGTCCTTGAAAACGCTTGATAACTTCAGGCAGAGCCAGATTTTGGGGGTCACCCTGATGAAAGGAAAAAAGTAGTTTCAGTGTTGATCTTTTTCTTTGTTTAAAACCAAAAATGTTACCTAATCACCTTCCTTTGCAAGCCATTGACATGCTGGGTCTATTCTCGTTTAGAGAATGGAAGCGTCCCAGAAAGGGACATGGTTGATTTCTGCATGCGACTTTAGTTTGCACTTGTTGGGGAGATGGGCTGGGCCCTGAGTGCAATACTCGTTACAAGGAAGGGCTCTGCTGCCCCCAGTGGCGGGAGGTCGTTCCAGCCTTCACTGCGGAGCCTGTATGGCAGTAATTGTCTGCTGCGCCAGCATCTTCATCTTTGTTCTGGAGCTTTAGAAAGACCAGCTCTTCCCTTCCTTCCCGTGGGGTATCCGACTTCGCCTTCTGTCCCAGGCTCGTTTGTTTTCCTTCCCCTTCCTTCTTCGGCTCCCCTTCTCTCCCCCTCATATTTCTCCTCTCTATCCCTACCTCTTTGCACTCACCAGACTTCTCTGCTTTTAACAGCTATTCTTTTCTCTGAGCACCTGCCTGAAGTTCCAGGTCACGGCTTTTCATTTTGTTCTGTTTCTCTGATCACTTGCCCTTTGGCTTTTTGAGAAAAACATGTGCCAGCCGGTTCAGTCTACGGAACTGGTAGATTCATTTGCGTCATTCTCTTCCTCGGGCTGTTTAGGAGTTCCTGGAAGTCTTCCACCCCAGTGAAATGCGCACACGTGCAGGTCACTCTTGAACGGTGATCGAAACACTGACCCAAAGGGGATGCTGGTCTTGTTTTCCTCATATTGTTTCCTTCTCCCAAATAAAATTGTGTCCCAAAGACACATATAGGTCATATCCAGGTAGAAGGAATTCCAAAGGAGGTAAAACATAAAAGTGTTCAAAGTGTTTTGTTATATTGGTATTTGGTTAAAATGGATATTGATGGCAAATACTTACGGGCTGTGAGCCTAGATGCCCTCAGGAGCATAAATGGGTGGAATGAGTCACAGGTAATACAATACAGAGCACCTAACGGCTAGCCTCAGGGCTCATGAGACAATAGGGAGTGGTGGAGACTGGGGTGAGCTGGTGAGTTCAGGCCTTGCCTGAAGGTGGCAGCCGCTGCTGCTTGGCACCGAGGATCACTGCCATGCACAGATGAGAGTCTGCTGCTGCCGGATCTTCCGGTTCTGCAAGAGAAGCCAAAAACCCACATTTTTTTACAACATGTTCTTTTTAATATTAGCAGCGAAGTAAAACTTAAACTCCAGATAGGTCAAACATGCAACTGTTGCTTTAGACACAGGTAGGATTCAGCCAGTGGGAACCAGCTTACAATCCTGCTCTTAAAAAATATAGGAGAAGCCCTGACCAGTGTGGCTCAATTGGTTGGGTGAAAGGTTGCCAGTTCAATTCCCAGGCAGGGCACATGCTTGGGTTGCAGGTTCAGTCCTTGGTCAGGGCACATGCGAGAGGCAACCAATTTATGTTTCTCTCTCACACAGATGTTTCTCCCCTTCTCTCTCTTTCTTCCTCTCTCTCTAAAAATAAATAAATAAAACCTTTCAAAAATATAGAGGAGAAAAAGAAGTAGGAATATATAATACGTTCTTTCCAAAGACGTCTTATAATACTTAGAGGCATACAAGGATGAAAGTCAGGGTCTGGGGTAGCTTCAAGTACCTATGCCAGGCATAGCCCTTTTCCTGTTTGCGTTTTTCTTCCACTTGTTTGATTGCCTACTGCCACCTCCACCCAACAGCTGAGGTCAGGAGCCCCATCCCCAATGTCACACCACCCTTAGGAGGGACGAGTCCTTCTAGAGAGAGTTTAGGGACACTGGGCACCAGCATCACTCAGATGTCCAGTCAGGGGAGAGACCTGAGGGGCTAAAAAGAACCTTGCCGGTTGCCGTGCTGTAGTGTGGCCATTGGCGACCACAGGGTCGGGAACCCCTGGGACAGAAGGCATTGGAAAGAGGGACAGCACTGGGGCATCGTAATGGTGCCGCCTGGGGTGATGTCAGAGACTTCGCTTTGCTGATGGAGAAATGTCAGCCCACTTTTAATACTTCATTTCCATGGCTTCCTGGGGAGTAACCTTCCAGTTTTTCTGGGCAATGAGTCCAGCTTTTTATAAAGGTCAGGGTTCCCAACTCAAAAATAAATAAACACATACATATATACGTACATACGAAGCAGGCCAGAGCGCTTGAGGCCAGAAGTGCAGCATTTCTCTCCAGAGGCCGGCTGGAGGCAGTGACTGAACCCCCTGCGAGGGGAGCTGGGCCCACTGCCCAAGGGCGAGTCGCATCAGCCGGGACAGGTTGTGTCAGCCGAGCTCCCTGGGGGCCGGCCTCTGCTGCCCCCGCTGAGCACCGTGCTCAGAGTGCCTGCGTGCACTCACAGTCCTGCTTTTCCTTCGATCGCCTTTCAGCTCGGACTTCCCAGACTTTACTGGGATTCGACGAGCTCGTTTACTTAGAGCTTTGTAGAACCCACTGCAAGAGACTGAGCAGGAAGCCCTAGGTGATGGGGTCAAAAAGACGCCACAAGTTTTATGACAACTGCATGTTAAATGGATGCTCAGATCGGATTTCCGGCAGGGAGTCGGTCACACAGCAGCTTCTGGTGGAGGTTTGTCGACTGACAGTGCGCACTTCCTAGTGCCAACTGTTGGGATGCAGAGTGCTGCCCTGGGCCAGGGCGGGAAGGCTGGGTCGGCATCCAGCTGTTCTGAGTGACAGCTGCCTTCCCTAATGGGGTGCCACTAGGCCTCAGGGTGCAGTGTGGGGGCGCTTCCTTGAACCCCACCCTCTCAGTCCCCAGGCACAGTGTGATTGCCCCCCACTGTCTGCAGCATCCCCTCTGTGTCCCGTCCTCCCCACAGAACTTCCTTCCTGACTGCTTTCCACCACACCAGCCCTTCCCCCCACTCCCTCTTTTACAGACACTCCCCCACCCTCTGGTGGCAGTTTGAGTCTGCCGAGTGCAGGTCTTTGAGTTGAAAGGTCAGTGGTGAATCGCGACTGGACGAAACACAGCTCGATGGCTGGGCCTTTTAGGGACAGGCCCGCTCAGCGGGGCTGTACAGTGTCTAGCCCCCCAGGCTGTTCTTTCCGCCTCCAGCTCTGCTCCCAGAAAGAGCTCACTAAATGTGGCTTTCAAATCCTCCCCCAGAAATCAAAAGTCGTTCGGTCTGGTGAAAGGCAAACATAAAAATAAAACACCCGAGCATTTATAACTCTGCCACCGTGTCAGTATTTGTCTGACAACAGCATTGAAAAAATTTCAGATTTATCGTGGGTTTGAAAATCTTGGCCAACAGAATGTGCAGCGAATGAAGCTCTTAGGAGCCAACGAAAGGCCCTGGGCGGTTGGAAATGACCTTGCTCCATAAGGCATTGTCCCACTAGAGCGGTCTATCCGCCTGAGAGACAAAACAAACCAGAACCTTAACCACCGTCTTCACAGACAGGGTGTCTGTGGTCCTTTAGCCTGTTCCCTGTTTGTCTTTAAACAAAGCACAAGTGGTCCCTGAATCACAAACATGAAATACATGTTTGTTCATTTGTTCAGTAGTGTTCCATGAGTAAAGACAGTCAACAGTCCCTCCTGCGCGGGGGTTTAGCTGTGGGCCCTGCTTCAAGTCTCTTTGGAAATGATGCAGGAAGCTGATTGAGAATGAGCGCGCGATAACCCCTGTGTGGTCAGCAGTTCCCCTGGACCTCCCGTCACTGGTGTGGACGTCAGGGCTGCTGTCCTTCCGCTGCCAGCGATGAGGCTCCTGGCCAGAGTCAGAGAAGAGGGTCTGGCTTCCATAGAGGTGGCCCGAGGATGGGTTAGCCCTTGCTCAGCAAACTTTCTGTACAGGCTCACACGATAAATATTTTAAGTTTTACAGGCCTGAGGTTTAAAGTAGTTATGAATTAGGAATCTCACTGCAAGCTGTTCAACTCTGCCTTTGTAGCATGAAAGCAACCACAGGCAATATGTAAGCAAATGGATGAGGCTGTGTTCCAATAAATCTTTATTTACAAAACAGGCAGCAGACCCGCTTGGCCTGTGGGCCACAGTTTACCAACCCCTGGCTCAGCCCATGGACTCCAGAGTCAAATCCCAGCTCCTGCTGTCTGCTACCATCTGCCCTCCCTGTGCGTGTTTTCTCTGTGAATGGGGACAGTTAGCAGGATTGACTTAACGGTAGTCAATAGAAAAGTCCTAAAAGCAAACTTATGTACAGGTGTTGGCTCGTATCATCATCATCATCAATATGTTTCATTGCAGAAGCTGGGTTAGAGAAGGTATTTTTTTATTTGTTTGTTTGTTTTTAGCTTCTGAAGCTTCTCTACAAGTTTTTTTTTTTTCATGTTGAAAGATGCTCTAAGAAGTGGGCATGTGCTACATCCTGTAGTCCAGCCGTATTATAAAATAGAGTCATATTAGTGAGAACGTTGCTGCCATTTGTAACATTGTTTGGGGGGGAATACAGCCTCGTCTACATTTAGATGGGTTTCTGGGACATAATGTGTTTGTAAATTGGGAACTTTGTGTATCTGGCAATGGATTGGGTAATCGCTGGACAAGATCGGGTTCAGTGGTTGCCAGAGTCGCTGGTCTCCTGCTGAGCCGGCTTCTGCACCGACCGCAATGCAGTGCTTGAGGGTCCTCATTAAAGACTCAAGGTGAGCACCTGTGAAAGGTATTTGCTGTCAGCCACACCACGAATGAATGCAGTGCAAGGACAGTAGCAGCTATAGGTTAACAACAGAAACGGCACAGTTTAGTACTGATTTTATTCACATGAAAGCTCAGGACTTCTGTTATGTCCATGCTGCTGTTTGATCTACAAAATCTGGGATCTGGATCATTCACATCTAGAGCTACACCTAGGGGAGCTCTGTGCGACCCACACTCAGCTTCCCAGTTGGAGGAAAGGGGATCTTCTGGCCACGTGTTTTCCTTGTTTCAAATATTTCCAGAAGATCTTTCTGTCATTTGTCCATTTCCGTGGCTGTTGGTGAGCTTGAGCATATTTGTGTTGTGTTTACCCGTCAGGTGGTCCTTCCCCTGAGCCATTTGGACCACATCTACCTCCAGACTTGGGGTTGTCCCAGAATGAAGAAGATGGGGGAGTCTTGGGGGAGGAGGAAGGTGAGGCCAGCGACAGGATGGCTCTCTGTCCCTTCCCTTGGAGCCCAGCCACTTCCTTCCCAGGTCCTGTTCCCGCCTCTATCCCCTTCTGCTCTGATGCAGAGCCTTCCTCCCGAGGCTCGGCCCCTCGTCCCTGCCTCGACTTATTCTAACCAAGACCTTCTCCCTGATCCTGCTTCCCATAGACTGTAGGAATCGAGCCAGAAGGTCTGGTGGCCCTGGACCTGGCCTCCTCAGGCTGACAGCACCTGAGCATTGGCTCAGGGGTCAGTTCTCCCTTCGTCTCTTTTCATATTCCTGTGTTCAACAAAATAAAACCTAAATTCCCTCATTGTACTCCAGATCACAATCACCACTTCTAATTTTTATTTCGATGACGCTGTTAGCTACAAACGGACTCTGAATGAACTCACTTCCACCTGTGGGGCTGCTTGTCTCCTCCACACGCCGTTAACGGTTGTTGGAGGTTCCGATGGAGGAGCCAGGCATTTCCTTAAATGAGGTCACGCCATTCCGTTTTGCTGATTGTCGAGGCTTTCCATTGTTGTCATTGTTTGTTTCAGATCATTAATAAAATAGAACAAATACGCTGAAAGCACGTGAGCCTTTTTCTGTTCTTACCGTTAACCGTCACGCTTGCCTGCAACTGTCGTTTCACTCCAGGGTGTTAAAACCTAATGTTAAAAAATGTTACAGATAAAGAAAAACAAACAAGCAAACGTTAAGGAGCAAAACAGACACATCTGGAGCTGAAAGGCAGCACACTTCGGTCTGTACCTGCCGTGGAATAGTCGCATTGTCAGAAAACAGTGGAATAAAGTACCGCTCCGTGGGAGCGCTGACAGATGATGTATCATAAATAACTCTTTGGCGTGTCAGGATTCAAGAAAGCAAGATGAATTTCTTTAAATTGCAGTGTCACTTGAAATGTGTGTGAGCTCTCTGTGGGGAAGTACAGGCGCACCTTGGAGATGCTGTGGGTTCAGTTCCATATCACCACAACAAAATGAGCTGCAATCTTTTTGCTGATGGAGGGTCTCCCTGCCTTCAATTTGTAAAATACGCAACGTCTGTGAAGAGCAATGAAACAAGGTGTGCCTGTACTTCCAAGGTTCTGTAAAGAGGGAAGTTTATTACCAAGCGTCAAGCGTGAAGTACGGTAACTGCTCTTGGAGCAGGGTCTCGATGACCCCCCCCTTGCCATCCCTTCCTGGAAGCAGGGGTGCGGTGTTGGTGGGGTCAGGGATGGACTCAGCGGTAATGATGGGGGGCAGCGTGTGGTGAGTGCGGGCTAAGCTCCGGGCAGTTTCCATGCTGAGTGCTTATGCCACTTTCGTTGGGGAAGTGTGGCTGCATCCTGGTGAAGGGCCCCTGGAGCCAGTGCTGCTGGGGTTCCAGTCCTGGCTTACCCACCTCCAGCTGCATGAACTCGAGCCAGACTCAGTGTGCACTGTGCTGTTCTAGAAGGGCTGTGCAATTTGGAATAATTAGCCGTAGTTTCACACCCAGGCTCTCCACTTACTGGCTGGTGAGCTTGGGTAAGATTCTTTTTTTTAAGACTTGGATAAAGTATATTTATAAGTGCAAAAGAGATGCTACTGAGAGGCATTTCGGAACCCTGTTTGGCGTGTTAGAAATTTTGTCAAGGAATCATTCCTGAGAACCGACCCTGGGTCGGTTGTCCCAACATTCACAGCTTTTTGGAGCCTCAAGCTCGGCTCAGAGTCTTCTATTTTGATGACCTTTTCAGCAGACAGGCGCCTCAGTTCGTCTCTGCTTTGACTCTATCCCTTTGTCCCGTGCACGCAGGAGGTGTTTCACAGTTGTTTGAACTGGGACTCACCTGATTGGCAGCTTTGGCCCATCTGAGCGACCCGCCCACTCTGCCCGCCCCCCAATGGTTTGCTCCACCCTCAGCTTGTCGCCTGCCCTTGAGCCCTCCCTGCGGTGCCTCAGAACCCCAGTTGACCCCTCCCCATAAGTCTCATTCTCCCACTCATTGCCCATCGTCAGCCTTCCCTTCAGGAGGCCGAGGAAAGCCAGAAACCCTGCCCACTGGCTGGGCCAGCCTGGGGGAGCCCAGCCCGTCTGTCTCTTGCGGCTCGACTTCATAGTCAGCTAGATAATCACGTGATGCTGAATTCCAAAGAGTGAATAGGCTGCATTTTCTCTTACTTTGGGAATCCTCAGGGGCCGCGCTGTCTCGTTCAGAAGCCGCGGGCCACTCGTGTCTATTAAGCACGTAAAATACAGCAGACTGAATCGAAACACGCTGCAAGTAGCAAATTCACAGTGGGTTTCCAAGACGTGATAAAGAAAAGATGTAAAATGTCTTGTTTATAATAACTTTTACATTGGTTGTGTACTGAAAACTATTTTTTTTTACTTTTTTTTTTAAGATTTTATTTATTTTTAGAGAGAGGAGAAGGGAGGGAGAAAGAGCAATGTATGGTTGCTTCTCACATGGCCCTCACTGGGGACCTGGCCTGCAACCCAGGCATGTGCCCCAACTGGGAATCGAACTGGGACCTTTTGGTTCCCAGCCCGCACTCAATCCACTGAGCCACACCAGCCAGGCTGAAAACTATTTTTGATATATTGAATGAAATATATTTAATAGATATTGGTATTGGTAAATATATTAACAGATACCAATGCAGTAATATTTCATAAAGATTAAATATCTATTGAATGATATTTAATGTATAATAACCATTGTCATTAGTAAATATATTAAATGTTAATTAATCTATTGATATTTAATCAATATTAACTTAATGAATATAAAATTAAAATAACAAATCTGTTAATAAATATCATTAATCAATTTATTAAAATCAAATGGATATAGAATATTCGTGAACATAATGTAAATATTGATATTGATTAAATAGATTTAATTAATATGTAATGAACATTAAATAAATATATTAGTACTAAGCCTAATATTATTAAACAGCATCATTATTGAAGTTAACTTTACCTGTTTGGTATACATTTAATGAGGTTATTGAGCATTTGAAATTCTGTGTCGCTCACACTGCGTTTCTAGTAGACAGAGCTAGTGCAGGCCGTCCCTCCCAGTAAGGAAAACAGTTTGCTGTGGGGAGGGACCCATGACTTTCTAATACATTTTTCCTGGGCTTACAAATCATTTGTTTACAAGAAACCTGGATTTCAGAAAGTGGATTCCCTCTAGATTCTCAGCCTGTTCCTGGGCCGAAGAAGTCGGTTTTTTGCGTGGCCGAGTGACTCTGTTAGAGACAAGGATGTGACGCCAGTGGGATCGTACCCGAGCTGCCTGTTAGTTAGCAGTACGCACTCTGCCACAGTCCCGGAGGGGCCAGGGAGGCCCCCCGCGTGGGTGGGGAGCCGTGAGAGAGCCCGTCTGCCCGCCCTCCGGTCTGACCTCCGGGACACTGGTAAATGTGCCCTAAGGGCTGTGGGCCCAGGAGCTGCGGCGTTCTTGGTAGCAGGCACTTTGGAAATAGGTGACACGGACCTTTTATGGCTGAAATATTTTATTGGAAAGACTTGTTTGAATAGATTCTACAGACTATTGGTCAGAATCTAAAGCTCTATTATCAACAACTTCCATCAAAATAATGTGGTGTCTGTGACTTTGCAGTTTTGTGTTTCTGACCATTCGGAAGCACCTCAGGGCCGAAACACAAAGAAGCCGCAATTGAGTTGATGATGACAGCCCGTTAGCCTGAGCTGCCTTTCGGGCTGGCGATGCAGGTCCAGGGTCTGCTAGAGGGACCACCCTGGAGCCTGCAGATTGCCTGGAGGGCACAGAGATAGCTCCTTTTATTTATTCTGGGGGAACATTTTGAAATTATTCCTACTCCTGATTAACAAACTAGTACGATCCAGTTACTATTACAGTTAAGGTATTTAAATTAACGTAGATGACACTCTGTCGCTAGGCTAAATGTGAAAAGAGCAAGCAAGCGCTTTTCTGTTTATCATTATTGAAATTGGATTTTCCAAAAGCTTCCTTCCACTGTCTTTGAAGACTTTATCTAATTCAGAATATTCCTGTCTTGAGGGGGGAAAAAAGTTCATTGGAGACCCTCAGATAAATTGTAGCCATTTGTTGATTTGATCAGGCCTGCTACTGTTACTATGGAAACTGAGTACTTTCCAATGACCTTTTGGACACTAAACAGAAAATGTGTATTCCCACTGTGGAGTCCACCTTTTTTCCTCTCTCTCTCTCAATAGCTTTAATCACTTCTGAACTGTGTGATGGTGGGGAGGGGGGACCTGGAAGCACACATCTTTGTCTGCAGTTCCGTCTTGGAAGCAAAATCTTTTTTTTTAAGGTTTTGAGAAGAGTAATCTTTTATTTATTTTTTTAAAAGATTTTATTTATTTATTTTTAGAGAGAAGGGAAGAGCGGGAGAAAGAGAGGGAGAGAAACATCCATCGGTTTCTTCTTGTAGGCACCCCAACCGGGGACTGAACTGGCGACCCTCGCTGGGTGGGAAGACACCTAACCGACTGAGCCACACTGGCCAGGGCCAGATGCAACATCTTAAAGTGACATAGGACAAGGCTTAGTGCTGGGCACCATTTCATGCATTCCTTGAATCCTTGTCAACTGAGGTCAATGCTGCCACGCGGCTGAGCAAACCCCAAGGCAGCCTCGGGGCGCACCTGCGGTTTGGATTAGCCGTGAGGGAGGGCAAGTGCATCCTACCACAGCGTGGGCGGCATGTTTTCTGTTTAGCTTATCTTATGGAAATGGCTTTGTTGAGAAACAAACAAAAAAGGTTGTACATCCCAGTTGTCTATTTCTTCCTAATGAATTCCAGCAACAACATAAAATGCCTTGAGTTTAGAGCTACGGGGGTGGCCACGTGGGTGGATGTTGGGCAAGCCTAATATTAAATGTTAGAAGCAGCGGCCCCAGGGCCCACAGGGGATGAGCAGGTGCCAAGGATGCCTCCCTCTGCAGGGAAGGAATTAAAAGGAAGGAAGGTGGAGCCAATGTCCATTGTCACTAACACAGACAGGCCACCTAGGTACTGACACAGGTCTTTATGGCTCTATCTTATGCAGCTAAGAAGTTAAAGCCCCCTAAGAGAGAAAATCCTAGAATAAGGGTGATACCACGCAGGACACGGTGTGCTAGCTTTCCCCAGGAATTTGTCCTACAAAGAGTTCAGATTGGGGGTTCTCTGGAGAGGTCAGTCCCAAGGTTCTGAACTCCCTGGGCATCTTGCAAAAGGAAGCTGCGACCACCCTGGGGCTCCGGGTCCTTGCGACTCCAAGGGTAGAGCATCTGCAGCCTCTGGGAGCTCATTAAAGTGCAGAACCACAGACCCCGTCCTCCGCTTCCACCGAGTCAGCGTCTGCATTCGAACATCCCCCGGGTGATCCCTGTGCCCACTGCGGTTTCAGAAGTGCCAGTCCAGAGGATGTGACCTGCTGGCTAACGAAAAACAAACTCTGATTCTCTGGTGGCCATGCGGGTCGTGGGGACGGACTCTGTCTCCCCCCATCCTCCCACCCCCCGTGTCCGTTCACACAGGGCAGGGATCGCAAGCAAGCTCCTGTCTGTTTATGCCCTGTGAGCTAAGAACAGTTTCAATATTTCTAAATGATTGAAAAAGTCAAGAAAGATATCACTTGTGACACTTGGAAATTAGACGAAATTCAGATGTCAGTGTCCACAAATAGGTTTTGTTAACGAGCCACATCTGTGCATTCACCGAGTGCTGCTTTTGAGCTGCAGCAGCGGAGCTGGGAGCTGAGTCGTTGCAAGAGCGACGGGCCGGCCCCGGAAGCCTAGTATGTGCTGTCTTGGACTGGAATGAGGGAACAACAGGGTAGGGGAACTGGGAGGGGTGTCTAAAGTTGTCTTTGTGATGGGAAACAAAAGCACAGAAGGGCTCTAGTGGAGCTAGTCCTAGCAGGACCAGATCTGGTGGGGTGACGCTTCTCTCTCTTTTCCGGTGCCTAGCCCCTCCCTCCCTGCATACACCACTCTTTCCTGCATCTCAGTGCTGGCCTGTGTTCCCCGGAAAGACCCTCCCCTCTCCTCCACTTCCCTCCGTCTCAATCCCAGCCACACCTTTACGTAATCTTCAAGGCTTTTCAACTGGTCTGAAATTTCATCATGCAAACTAAAGACTGCTCACTTGCTGGACACGCCCGTAAGACGCGTCACCTTCCTGTTTGCAGACAGAGCACCTTGGGTCCTGCTCTGAATGCTTTGAAATCTAAACGTCAGGCCCCGGGGGGAGGGGAGGGAAATGCACCTGTCACCCTGCTCTCCTTGGTGTCCCCGCAGAGGACGCCTGCCATTGTGCAGCCCAGAGAGTCTTCTTCTCCTTGTCTGCCCACCTCCCTTTAGCGGTCCGGCAAAACCACGTGTGATGAATACGGTCGCTCTTGCAGATGGACCAGCTCCTTTCCCACACCTTTTGCAATTACAGAAATAGGTAGTTCTGGAAATTTCTGGCTGGTGAGTGTTGCATCTACTAGGTGTCAAGCACAGTCGCTGGGGACAAAGAGCTGAGACGAGAACCTGGTTCTTAACAACATTGCCAAGTAGTGTAGGGGATGAGCCCATTGACTTTACCCCACTCTGGATAATTGTTCCTGCCTGGAGGTATTCAAGTAAAGGCTGGGCTATTCTATCAGGAAGGTGCAGGGAAAATGCCAGATTACATTTCCATTAAGGCTCTTTCCAAGATTCCTATGAGGATGTTTTTGTTGCTATTATTAGTTCCCTTTCATCTTGACTGGATTAAGATCTCTAGCTTAAAATAGAGCTTTGGGATTGGAATAAAATGACCTATTTTGAGAACAATTACAAATAAATGTGTGATTACAGATTTAAAGGACCATAAGTATAAGATGTCATGGAAGATAATCCACCCACACCTGTTCAAAGAGATGCGAGATTCGCAGTCTGACCAGCGTCCTATCTTAGTGGGCAAAGCCTTCGGAGCACAAGGCATAATCTGTTTGTCTCTGGTCACCTGTCTGTTCAGGCTCAGGGAGGCCGTGACCCTCTCAGGCCGAGGAATTTGGGTTCTGGAAATCAGCCCCTCTCTCAGATTTCCTCCCGGACACTGATTCGCGCCCTGTCTGAACTTTTAGGGTTCATCCCATGACCGCTTTTATGGAATTCTCCGTTAAGATGGTTTCAACTTCACTTTTTCCACATTAGTACGTGAGAAAGTGAAGTTATCAAGTTATGATGGGATATTTTAGACAGAAGTTGAAAGGCGAAAAGAGGTGTGTCTGAACAACGAAACCTGGTTGCCTGGCACTCACTCGGTCAGCCAGGACGTGGTTAATCAGCTGCCTGGCCAGTTTATGTTTCACCAGCAATCTTGGGCACTTCAGGCTGCTGAATAGCCTTTCTGAATCATCAAGAAAGAAATTTGGCTACAAATAGTTTAAATGGTGAGTGGATTTGGTTTTATTCTCCTTTATGTAACAATGGCAGTGTATGTATAAAATGACCAGGTAACTAGCGGTGTACCAGCTCAGACACTTGATTGACCAAATTCCCCGTGCCTCCATCCTGTGGACTGGCCAGAGGAGGAGAAGCATACATGGGGGGGGAGGGGGGGGCGGGGCGCGAAGCTGTTGACGCGAGGCCGTGTGCAGCCCCGAGGAGGGAGAGAGAAGGGCCTTCGCTCCGCGTGGTCTGACCCCCGCCCTGCACCGCTCACACAGGGGAGGCTTCCTGCCCTCGCGGGGCTGGTGCTCGTCTGAGAGGCCGCCCCTCCGCTCTCGCCCCGTGCCTTCTCTCTGCATTGTATTTATTGATTTTTTTTTTTTTTTAGAGAGAGAGAGAGGAAGGAGGGGAGAGGTGCACATCAATGTGTTGTTCTGCTTATGTATGCATTCATTGGTTCATTCTTGCGTGGGCCCTGACTGGGGATCGAACCCGCAACCTTGGCATATCAGAACGACGCTCTGACTGACTGAGCTACCCAGCCAGGGCTTCCTGTCTGCATCGCAAATGCAGCCGGTGGCGTGTGGTTCTCCATCTTCATTTTCC